>VDFB02052987.1:0-26222 GCA_007258455.2 Sequoia sempervirens
TGTCCATCCATCTCAGGGTGGCGTACTTGAGAAGACCCTCTAGCCCAAGAGCGCTCATACACCTCCCAACCCCACAAGCGTTGCATTTCAGGAGTAGCATGCTTAAGAAGTCCCCCAAGCCTAGGAGCACTCATCCGCCTCCCGGCCCACAAACATGGCAGGATCTCAAGTCCACACCATCCCTCAGTCCACCTTGGAGGCACTCCATCCTCCTTGATCAAGCCTAGGAGCACTCATTCACCTCCCAACCAAAGAGCATTGCATCTCGAGGGGTGGTGTAAACATTGCCTCCCTCAACAAGCTCCAGAGCACTCGTACGCCTCCCAGCCCCACAAACGCTACATCTCCAAGGTAATGTACTTGATGAAGGGAAAGTCGATACTTACCATATCTTGAACCTGAAAGGTTGATCAATCTCCCTATTTGTAAACACTTTTATAAATTCAAAATAGATTGCTAAAAGAATCTATTATATTAATTGGCAATCAAAAATCATTTCATTATGCAATTATAATACACACACACACACATATGTATATATAGTTATAGTTATAGTTATAGTTATAGTTATAGTTATTCCTAATTTATATTTTAAAACTTACTTCCCAATGATATTCTTGTTAAAAATAATATTTATTTCAATAGACCTCTTATATTCCAATTTCTTATTTTCCATTTATCCAATCCACACTTGATATCCCTTTTCACATAATTATTCCACCTCCCTATATATCCTTCATGGTACGGTGAATAGTCACAACCTTTGTAAGGGATGCACCCCTCCCTAGATCCAAGCGTTGCCTTTTTGTTTTGACTTCCTTAATTAAAGTCTCCCATATGTTAGCGCCACCTTATGTCATTAATATTTCCCTTCGTAAACTCCAATGAACCTTTTGAAGTCTCCCTGGGTCAGGGATTATTTTAACTTCTGTGTATGCAAACTATCTCCCATTAAGAAGAAACAAAACCATAAGTGTATGCAAGCTATCTCCACATTCCTAAAAGGAATATGTAGGAAGAAAGTGCAAGATGTATGAAGTTTATGAACTCGGCTCAAGTGTCCCCATGTCAATGCTAAAGGCTCTCACAATCAAAGCAAGCATTCTAGGCACTGCTGAAAATGAAAACTCAAAATCTCCTAAAGACGGATGTAGAACGCAATCCAAAGGCTCAAGTATCTCCTTTGAAGATGTCTCCTCCAAATGTTTATCCAAAGTATCCACATTAATGCCAAACTAGAATGAATGATCATATAGAGGATAAACTAAAGGGTCAAGGTGTTACCTCACAACTACTGAAGAAGAATCAACTCCGTCAAAGAGAAGATGAATACAATCAATAGTGTCTCTCAAATCTGTAATATGTATCTCCATAAACAAGTCTAAAATACCTATTAATAGATCATCCCACGAAATTGAATCAGGAACACTATGAAAGTACTCCTGCAAAGAATCACTGGAAACTTTTGCAAAAACATCACTAAACTCTGAAGTAGCAACAAATGCAAGGACAAAAGAGTCATCCTCAAAGAGAAGACATATGTCCTCAATAGTATCATCTAGATCTAAAATGAGAGACTCTACAAACAAACAAGAGATGTTTGGTACAAATTGGTCCTAATGAACAGAATCCAAAAGATATAAATGATTGTGCTGCAAAGAATCACTGGAAGCTTTCAAAAAAGCATCTTTGAACTCTAAAGTTGCAACAAGTATTGTTGATGTGGTATTGGTGAACTGATCATCTAAAAAGGATGTGTCCACACAAGATGGGGCAACATAAGTCTCAATATCATTCACAATAGCTTGATTATCCAAGGAAACATCACTTTCAGATGAAAATTCAATGTCTCCATACAATTGTTGGATGATGGTCCTGTTGTGACCTATTTCACACATCGCCCCATTGCAAATGGGGACCCTCATTGGTTTGCTCTTAGGGTTTAGCTTTGAGTGGCAATTTCATAGTCTCTGGTGTCTTGAAAATTTCATGTCAAAGTCTGGAGTCATCACCCGAGCCAAGTTGAGAATTTGGGCCTGAAATTGAACGTAAATGTCATAGAAGTGCTTAGAAGACCCGGCAAACGAGGATCGCCTGTGCTTTCGCTCAATTCTGACACTTCCTATTTTTTAGGGATTCTGCTTTTTGCTTTTTCGTTTTTGACATTTCTGGACCAATCTGGAATTTACTATTTTTAGAAAGTTGCTTTTTGCTTTTTTCTATTTTTAGTAAGTTTCTATTTTTAGAAAGTGCTAGGTCACACAGGCAATGGAGTCAAAAGTTTCCACTTTTGGAATTAAAAAGCAAGCAAAAATAAAGCAAAAATCGAAAAAAATTGAAAAAAACATGAGAAAAGCGCATGCAAACATGAGAAAAGCACATGCAAACATGAGAAAGGCGCATGCAAAAGCTAAAAAATCAATTGAAAAATCCCGCCATTAAGAGAGAAAATCATTGAAAAATCAAGTAAAAAGCAAGAAAGTTGTGGAGAAATTCGCCAAGTCTGGAGAGGTGCGCCATTTGCAAAATCCAGTTAAATCTTCGAAAAGTTCATTTGAGAAATCCATTCATCAAAGAGAAATCTTGGAAAATCCAACTAAAATTCCTCTATTTGAGAAAATCCGCCTTGTACAAGGAAATCCAGTTGAAAAGTGGATTAGTCCACTTGAGGGTCGAATTTTACTAGAGGGCAAAAATAGAATAAATATCTTAAGTTTTATTTTAAAATAAAACTTAGTTGTTAAGCCAAAAGGGACGCCTTGTTTGAAAAGTCAAAAAAATCAAAAAAGAGATAAGATTGCTTTTTCGTTTTAAAGCAAAGACACCCAATCAAAGAAGAAGTCAACCTAAACCAATATGGAAAGATTTTATTATAAAAGATGATCTTGTGAGCTTATTTTCCATTATTTGCAAAGTCGAATTTTCTCACAGGCAAGCCCTCTCAAGCTAAAGACATTTTTTCTCAAGCAGCTACAAGGAGATTTTTCGATTCCAGAACATAGAGTTGGATTTTTCTCTTTCATTTCCAGATTTCTCAAACAGTTGCAAGGTTATTACTGGCGAATTTAAAGAAGGGAGAAGGATTCTTCATCTTGGATTTAAAGAAAACTTCAGTATAAATCTTTTAAAATCCAAAAGATTATTTTAAAATTCCATGAATGCTCTTAAAATAATAAAGGCGGATAAACTTTCATTAGGAATTTATTCTTTAATCAGCCTTTTCAATCAAGTTCTAGATTTTTTTTTATTAATTTTAAAATTTCTCCAGCCATGAAATCGCCTTTCTTACAAATTTGTTGAATTTTTCTAACTTCGAGCTTCGTACAGACACAATGTCTTCTCCAAAGAACGTGGGAGGTGGAGTCAAAAAAGCTCAAGTAAAGGAAGTCCTCAAAGAATTTTATCCAAAATCCCAATTGTCCTCGAAATGGAGGAAGGTAGCAGATACCAACTTTGAACAGTTCAATGCAATTCAACACAAGAGAAGGATGTTTGGCGCTCAGAACAAAATGCCCACGCCTATTGCCACTAACATCGTTAAGTCTGGACTTCATCAAGCAGCAGGATTTCCACCTGCAGTTCAGTGCAATGAGTTAATGGTCGAATGTGCCAGAAGATATAATCCACAGACTAGATCCATTAAAACACCTAATGGGATCACATTGGTATACTTCACGGAGGATTCAGTCAGAGAAGTATTTCGTATTCCCCATCGTCAAAAAATGTTGAACAGGACTCAAAAGGAATCATAGGCCATGTTCGATCAAGCCAAAGAATCCTGTATGGACATAGTTAATGCTAACTGGATCAAAGAACCCAAAAGACATCGCTCCAAGTTGCTAAAGAGATTAATTTGCACGGATTTTAAACCAGAATACAGTGATATGATTCATATGCTAAACAGGATTATGGGAACTTCTCAAGGAGCTTTCTTCGAAGTATGGATGTTTTCATATGTGGAAGGAGGTGATACTTTGATGATTGAAGGCGCAGGAGATACTAAGATTCTTGAGAACAATGAAGAACTGGGAGATGAGGTAATTTCTGCTCTAAAGGGAACTAATGATGATGATCAATTGGAAGATGGGATGGAATTATCCACTATCCCGGCTTGGTTGACCAAAAGTTTGATGAAGAAATCTAGACCACTAGATGAAGTTCAACCAGTTGAAAGCATGCAAGACTTCCTAGAGAGGATTGGCAAAGCTAAAGCGCCAAAGAAGCCTAAGAAGTATTCTCAGATTACCAGGAATGATGTAGGATCCCGAATCTTACAAGTTGCAGTCCCGAAAGTTGATAAACCAAGAGATCAGATTACTCCAATGGATTATGAAGTTACAACGTTGGACATTGGGCCAACCACGATAGAACAGGATTTCCATGAGTTAGCAGACACTTCCAAGGCTATCAAGGAGAAGTTCGACAAAACAGAGGAGAAGAAGGAAAGGCTAGAATTAGAAAATCTAAGGCTAATGGAGTTCATTCAGCAGCTAACAGCCCCTTTGCGCCAAGAAGATGAAGCTTTTATTCCGCCATCATCTCTTACTCCGGAATCTGTTGATGTTCTTGAAGCTATGAGGATCACGAGTCAAGCAACTAAGAGTTGGGTTATTAATATTTCAAAGCAGATGGAGCAATTCTTGGAGAAATGTGCTCAGACTTACGACAGATCTGCCTTGCTTATGCCAGAAATTGGTCAAATTGAAGACAATTGGGAAGACTTCCAGTACGTAAATGACAAAGTGATACCTCGTTTGAAGGTTTTGAAGGAAGTTTCCCTGCAAATATTAATCCAAGAAGGTGTTATTGAGGAGGGAGCCTCGTATGATTTCAGCAGGTGGTATCATTCCTTATTGGCTAAAAGGAAGATATATGATGGAATGAAGGAAGAATGTGCTGTTATAAGGAGTACAATTGAAAGAATTCAGTTCAAAATCCTCACTTCTCTTGAAGGATTAACAGGGCAGGAGCATCACGATGCAAATGGCTTGGATTTAGAAGGATTGAGGAAAAGTGTGATGAACATTTACTTCAAGGAAGTGCAGATTGTTACAAAGAATCGGCTTGATGATATGTCTTCCCTTTTGACCTTTATGGATAACTTTTAGAAACAGGAGGATAGATGGGAAGGTACTTTCACTCAGTGCCTGGAAACCTTGGAAGTGATGGGAGTGCAACTGGATTCTGTGCCGAGCATCTCAGTGGAGGAACTCGACTTTGTGTTAGCTAAATTTCTTGCATTTGCAGCTAGGGAGCAGTCCAAAGGGAATTGCATTCTGGATTCCCACTTGCTCGAGTGATTCGCAAGGTGTCATCATTTTCCATACTCCAAGTGGCTCGTTCTACTTGTGCCATGTGTCCTTTGAGTTGGTTATGCTTTTTAGGGTTAGGGTTTTTTGGGATAATCTTGGCCATTGATCTCAAATCAATCTGGGCCGTTGCTTTGTAATTGGGGTGCCTATATAAACCCCACGCATTTCATTTATTCAGGGAGAGACTTGTGAAATTGTTGCTACTAGTGCTATTCAAATAATAATTTGATTCAGAGTTGAGCATTTGTTATTTTGAGAGCTTGCATGGTTTCATAATTTCTTCAATAAAGTAAATTAGTTTTAATATCTCTTTAGATGAATGAAAGATTGATAGTGTTGGAAATAGTGGAATTGGTTCATACCTTTTTCAATTGAATGATTTTCAATTTGATGTGCAAGGTTAGTCTGAACGTTGAAATTGTTTAACTTGAATCCTATTACCTATATGCATTGTTCGAACTGATGGTGGTATTGTGTAATAGGACATCTTTCGTAAAACCCATTGAAGATTGCACCGTCTTTGTCTAGTTGTAGTCATTGTGCTTGGCAAAGCAAAGATTGGTTTAAATTTCACTATCCCGCATTTGTCTCTTAAGTTCATAGGAATAGTTTGGCATAAATCTAGTTTCTAAACCCTCATTCTTTTTCTTTTATTTTATCTCAAAATTGAAAATCCCAAAAAATACAAGAGCATTCAACGTCACTACTTTCGAGTAAGTTCATTATCCAAGGTCCCTTTGTGAAATCAGCATATCACATCATCCATTGAGCTTGACCATCCCCCCAAACGAAACATTGGAATTACTGTATGACCTTTCTAGCAATCTTAGCATAAGAGGTAATTTTTCAAGAGAGGATAAAGCGTCTTTGGACTCTTTATTCTAGAGTGTTCGGTGTGTCATAAAACACGCATCAACAGGTCCAAACAATAAAAAGGCACTTCTTGTGCTCTAAATGATGTAAAGCATAGTTGCAAGACTCGCACAAAACCCGGCGAGTAGTGAAAAACTCGCGAGTTTTTCCAGGGGGCGAGTTTTTCAGGCACTTGTACGCCAGAAAACTCGCCCGTACTTTCTGGAAAAACTCGCCGTACTTTTGGCGAGTTTTTCCAGAAAGTACGGCGAGTTTTCCAGAAAAACCCGCGCGACAGTTAGAACGCCCAAGCAGCCGCTAAAAAGCAATTTTAAGTTGTCTTTTTTCATTCACTCTCTTCTCACACTCAGCAAAAAACCTCTCCAAGGCATTGTGCACTCATTTGCAGTGATTTTGCATCCAAAAGACAAGATTTGAAGGGCATTTACATCGAATTTAGAAGGCAAATTGGATTTCCAGGTAGGGTTTCTCATTTTTCTTGTTCTTTCTTCTTTTTTAAAAAATTCTTCATTCTTGTTGGTTCTATGTTTAAAAATCATTTGATTGTAGTGTGAAAATGATTTAAATGCATTTAGATTCATCAAAACAAGATTTAGATTCATCAAAACAAGATTTTTTAATGATTTTTTCTGATTTTTTAACATATTTTGCTGATTTTTTCATTTTTTTTAAATTTTCTTTAAACCCTAGTTATTTTTTTTTTGTTTTGAATGATTGAATCCTCTTTTTTGTTGAATAACATGCTTACAATCTTAGATTAGCTTAATTTTTTACTAGTTTGAAGTCATTTTCATATTTTTTACATTTTTTCACATTTTTTTGAAACCCTAGTTTTTATTTTTTATTTTTAAATCCAATTTTTTTGTTATGAAAATGTTTAGATTTAGAATCTAGTGATAGATTTTTAGTAATTTAAACTTAAAGTAATCTCTCTTGATTTAATCTAATTTAGTTTGTTTTTAAATTTTCTATCAAAAACTAACAAGTTGTGCTATGACTTTCACTTTGTGTAGGTTAATAATTAATTGATAATGGCTTCTGAACCCACTTCTGCCTCAGGCTCTGCCCCATCCGTGCCTGCGGACTTTGTAGGTAAACGTCCTCCAGGAGCTAGAGATCCTGCTTGGAAGTATGCTTATCTAGGACCCATACCTGGCACAGTATATTGCATTCCATGTAAAAAAGTATATCGTGGGGGCATCAATCGCCTCAAGTACCACCTTGCAGGCATCCCTCAACGTGATGCTAAGGAATGTCCTCATACAACAGAGGAAATAAAAAGACAAATGAATGCCATACTTTCAGCTGCAGAAGAAAAAAAAATGAAAAGAGAGATGGCAAGAGCAGCAATGCAAGCAACCATTGCCTCTTCTCAAGGTGTTCCAGTTGAGTCAGATGATGATTATGATGTTACTCAGGAGATTCAGGAGATAGTGGGCTCTCTTCGTGGCCCACGTGTGCGAAGGTCAAGGCAACCCATTGGCACCTCAACCTCCATCCCTTCATCTTCCTCTAGTAGAGCACCAGGGGCAAGGGCAGCTACAGGACCTACACCGACACGGTTGGATAGTTTTTTTGTGCCTAGAAACACAACTGGTGCACAACCTTCCTTAGAGGCGACTGGATGGAATAGGGAGGTGCATGAGCAAGCAGACATTGCTTGTGCAGATTTTTGGTATTTTAACAATATTGCTTTCAATGTGGCGAGTTCTCCTTACTGGCACAATTTGGTCACCGCATTGACATTTGCAGGAAAAGGCTACAAGGCGCCTTCTCGCACGGACTTGAGTGGGAGGTTAGTTTATGTTATTTAATTTATGTTTTTTAAGTTTAATTTATGATGAATTTAAGCTATTTTTTTGTTTACAAATTAAAATTGTGTACTTAATTTCACTTTGTACTTGTAGGTTGCTTACTAATGCAACTGAAAGGGCAAGGGCAGCAGTAGAGGAGCAAAAAGAAAAATGGCAAAAATATGGCTGCTCTATTCTTTCTGATGGGTGGACGGATGGAAAAAACCGTACCATCATTAATTTTTTGGTTGCATGCAAAGAAGAGGTGGTGTTTTTAAAATCAGTTGATGCCTCCCACATTGTAAAAAGTGCAGAAAATTTGGCTAAGATGTTGGAGGGAGTTTGCATGGAGGTGGGGATTGCAAATGTTGTGCAAATCATAACTGATAATGCAGCAGCATATGTGGCAGCAGGAAGACTTCTCCAAGATAAACACCCCTCAATTTTTTGGACACCATGTGCAGCTCATGTCCTTGACCTTCTTTTGGAGGACATAGGAAAACTAGATTGGGTCACACCAATTGTAGAGGACGCGAGGAGAATCACTAAATATATCTACAATCACCCTTGGGTTCTTCGCTTGATGAGGGAGCACACCCATGGGAAAGAATTGGTGAGGCCAGGTGTCACAAGGTTTGCAACGATCTTCTTAACGTTGCAAAGCATTCTTGGTTCTTTGACGGCTTTAAAACAAATGTTTGTGAGTAAATCATGGGATGACTCAACCTATTCAAAGAAGCCGGATGGAGATAATGTGTCAAGAATTGTGTTTGATGCTGAATTTGCAAAAAAGGCTGCAGAGATTGTGAAGGTAACTTCAATTTCAAAACTTTGAATTTGAATTCAAATTGAATAAATTTTTTGATGTCTTTCATTGTAAATTTGAAACTCTAATCTTTTTGCATTTTTATATTGTAATTTGTAGCTTTCAGAGCCCTTGGTTAGAGTGCTCCGCTTGGTGGATGGGGATAAAATCCCAATGGGATATCTTTATGAGGCCATGGATAGGGCCAAGGAGGCTATAAAAAATTATTATAAAGGGGACAGCCTCAAATTTGATCCCATTTGGGAGATTATTGACAGGAGGTGGAACCATCAACTCCACCAACCCATCCATGCAGCAGGCTACTTCTTGAACCCTCATTTCTTCCATTCAAGCACCTACTCAGATCCTACTGGAGAGGTTATGGAGGGACTCATGAAGTGCATTCAGAGAATGTCACCTGACCTTGATGCAGGAGACCTTGTTGTTAATGAAATCCAAAGTTATAGAGAAAAAAGGGGTGAACTCTTCTCTTTAGAGCTAGCAAAGAGAGCAATACACAATCAACCACCAGGTATAAATTTTGAAATTTACAAGTTACAAATATTGATAATTTGATAAAATATGTTTTCAAATTTCAACTTTTGAGTTTTGACTTTCCTTTCTAAGTTTCTAGGTTCTCTTCTAACTCTTAATTTGTTTTTTGTAGATGTTTGGTGGTCAAATTGGGGTGGAAATACCCCACATCTCCAGCAATTTGCCCTCCGTGTCTTATCGCAGCCTTGTAGCTCTTCCAATTGTGAGCGCAATTGGAGCTTGTTTGAGGCCATCCACACAAAGAAAAGGAACAAACTAGCTCAGAAACGCCTGAATGACCTTGTGTATGTGCAATATAATCTTCGGCTGCGCAAAAAACAAGTTAAGGAGATATCAGATGATCCAATTGATTTGGATGAGATAGATCCATACAATGATTGGATAGGGCAAGATGAGCAACCTCCATTGTTTTCTGACAATGAGATTTATGACTTTGAGCGACAAGCAATGGAGGACGAGGGTGGATTTGCATTCTCATTGGATGACATTGAGGATGATCCTGAGGAGGAGTCATTGGCAGTGCCAGAGCCACCGGTAGTAGCCTCTGCATCCAGGATGGAGGTTGAGGAGCCACAGCAGATGCCTACAACTACAGCCGCTCCCGTAGTGAGAACACTGAGAAATACTAGACATGGGAAGAGGAAGATGTGAATTTGTAAAAGCTGAAATATATTAATGTTGTATTTACTTTCAGTTTTACAAAAACAATTTGCTATTTTCATTTTGTTTCAAACTATTAGTATACTATCAGCGTATTGAGCATTCCACATGGGGATGCGATTTTGTATCTAATTTTCTTTCAAATCAATCAAATATAACTAGACTCAGCTTGTTTCTTCTATGTTCTCATTTTATTGACTCATTGGATGCATCTTATCATTGAATTTTGCAAAAAAAAAGTGATTTTAATGAAGTTTAAGCAATTTTTTAAGTTGCCGAGTTTTTTGCCGAGTTTTTTCCGAACTTTTGCCGAGTTTTTTCCGTACCATATTTTCCGGGCTTGGCGAGTTTTTGCATTTGGCGAGTTTTGCAACTATGATGTAAAGTATCCTCTGAAATAGTAAGACATATTAGTCCATAGACCATGTCACTATTGTTAAACCATGCATTTTTCTAATCATAGTCACTTCGCTCAAGAACGACTCTAAAGAGATAAGGCAATAGATCTTGCTCAAGGCAATGAATTTTTATCCCTTGTTTCTAAGGTAAATAGTTATTTGAAGTTAGCTTGACAACATAAGGATGGAAATAAGTTTCAATAGACACAATTAACCTCCCCATAAATAGAACTTTATCTCAATTCGTGATTACAAAATACATGTATAATCACCCCCAAGATTGATACAAAAAAATCACTTTAAGTGAGTGCAAAAAAAGACATCAAGAGACACCGATACGCTCCCACTCTATTCACTAGTATCAAAAATCACCCTCCCCCCCTCACCCCAATTATACAAGGTTGGCACTTTATAGTTTACTATGATAACAAAGTTTTTTCCAAAATACAATGCTCAATAGACCCACAATGGCCAAAATTGCAAATTTTGATACAAAATAAACCTAAAGCAAAATCTGAAAAAATTAACCCTATGACTATGTAGAGCTCTTCAATACCTTTCCAATGTCTATTTGTTTGCGAAAAAACGAAGCATTGGGATGAAAGTTATGGCATGTTGAAGAAATTAGCAACAAACAATTTTAACCTGAAATATCTGGCAAAAAATGACAATTTATTTTCAATACCTCTCTGGATAGAAAGTGTTTGTCTCCAAATTTTTGTCGATATTTTGCCAAAAAAGGACACTATGGCAAAAAGTTATGATTTTTTAAAAAATAGTTGAATTTAGCTTGTACTGATGACCCTCCTAACAAAGTAAAAATTTGCCAAAAATCAAATTCATTTAAAATAGACAAATTTTATATGAAAATAGGGGTTTTTAGGCCATCTGAGCATAATGGAAAGGTCCATTTGGGTCGGAAATGCTCCATTAAAAAATTGTTCGTCAGATCTAAGCTTTAAATTTCAACTTGCAACTATGTCAAACAATCTCCAAATTGGATGAAACGAAAATCAATCTTGACTTTCTAAAGCCTCCTAGACTAGTTGGAACAATCAAAAATGTTGTCAGTATAACCAAAAATGCTACAATCACCTAGATCTCACAAACTCATATGCACTATGAAGAGGTCATCAAATCTTTATAAACCCATTCTAATTCTCGATATTGTTCAAAACACAAGATAAGAACATACAAGGAATTTATAAGATCTTACATGAAAAATTCAAACTCTCAATTAAAAATCTATGAACTCGGAATTCTCAAAACAAAAGCTCTAATACAATGTTAGAAATTTGAAATGGATTGATAACACAAAAAACTTTATAAGAGAAATTCAAAACTACATAAACTGAAAAAACATAAGGAATGCAAACCAATGACTCTGAGAGATATGCGATGTCAAGATGACAAAATTGCATTAATAGCTTCCAAGATATCAAAAATACAAGCTAGGTAGTGAGTTTATATAAAACTAGGAAGAGGATGGAGGTGGCAAATCAACCAATAGGAATTGACCACCAATAACCCACCAAAAGATGTAAATGTTTCACCCATTAAGGAAATGCTCCACCCTTTAAGGATGGGGACACCTCACACCTTATCTCCAAGTTATTAAATAATAAATTCACTTTATTAGCCTAAGCAAGTTTAATAAAAGTGTAGGAAAAACCTATGACTTAGAGAAAATAAATTAACCCACTAGAAAAATAAAAACCTACACCAACAAAAAATTGATGAATTAAAAAATTATTTAATAAAAGTGGATGAGAGTATTTGAATAAATTAATTAAATAATTAAAAATTATGTAACTAATGTGGATGAGAGAAATTGATTAATTAATTAAATAATTTATTTAATTAAAGTGAATGAGAGAAACTGATGTAAATGTGTTAATTAAATAATTAATATTGACAAAAAAATTGATGAGAAATGATGAGGTAATGAAACAAAATGAGTCACTCATTTTTAAGTGTCTACATTTTTCCCCTCTTTGAGACAATGCGTTTATTGTGTTGTTTCAAAAACATAATGTTGGTACGAGAAATTTGGATGGTGGCATGCCCCAATGTGCCCCAATGAACCAAAGGATGGAGATAGGTTGTCCCTTCTCGAGATCAATCGAGAAAAATGTTTTTTGGTTGAACTCTCAATAAGGATGGATAGGCAAGGTTGGTTAGAAATGGAAAACAAAATTGAATTTGGGAAAAACGAGGGAAAAGGAAGGATGGAATGAAAAAATGGAGAAAATTAAGTTGTAGGGGGGAGGGGGGCAGAATTAGGGTTTTGGTTGCTATATATAGGTGCAAGGGGGTCATTTGTACTCATTTGCACTCTCCCTAGTTTAGAGGTTCAGAGCTTTCACAACGCCAGTCGAGTCACCCCTAGCGGCATGTCTTAACTTTTGTGTATTTTGAGGTAGGTTTATGTGTTAAATGCAACTAGAAGTAGGTCAAATCAAACGTATCACCAAGTTAAAATGATGCTTTCAATTAGCGAAATGGTGCATTTGATGGATAGAATGGTGCTGAAACTAGTCGCATTTGACTAGGGGTTTGACACAATTGATGAAATTGAGCAATTGAAGACTAAATTGGCACATTTTGTAATGCCCCCTTTTCAGATATTCCTTGATTTAGGCTTGCAAACCAATAATAAACATGGTGAAATGGGTCAAATGTATATATATCATTAATCAAATATCATTTCATTATGCAATTTTAATACATACATACATACATATATATATATAAAACCAATAGATCTCTTATATTCCAATTTCTTATTTTCCTTTTTTCCAATCCACTTGATTCATTCCTTCTCCACAAGGAAATGATCTCCCCTTTATATCTTATTATTGAGGGAGTCACAATATTTTGTATCTGTTGTCACAACCTTTCATATTTGAAAGTTACAACCTTCCACATTAAGAATCATAAACACTCACATTAGAAGGAATCACATCATATATTCACATGGGATATTCCTTGATTTAGGCTTGCAAACCAATAATAAACATGGTGAAATCGGTCAAATGTATATATATATCATTAATCAAATATCATTTCATTATGCAATTTACATACATACATACATACATACATATATATATATATAAAACCAATAGATCTCTTATATTCCAATTTCTTATTTTCCTTTTTTCCAATCCACTTGATTCATTCCTTCTCCACAAGGAAATGATCTCCCTTTTATATCTTATTATTGAGGGAGTCGCAACATTTCGTATATGTTGTCACAACCTTTCATATTTGAAAGTTACAACCATCCACATTAAGAATCATAAACACTCACATTAGAAGGAATCACATCATATTTATTCTTAATTGATTGATTGAATGATGTTATGGATCTCTTTCTCAAATGAAATGCTCTCCCTTTTATATCTCAAGTTTGAGGGATTCACACCCTTTCACCTCAATAATTACAACTCTTCATATGTTGGTTGATCATTCATAACAACTTAATCTTTATTTAATGCCATAATATAAATTATCTTTATTGATTTATTTTTAGGCATAGGCTTACAAACATTTAGGAATATAGCAGGACATTACACATTTAATAGGCAGATTGGCGCATTTGATGTGAAGGTGCAGAAATGATGGGCGAAGCGGCACAATTGAAAAACTGGACCCAAATGATGGTTAGTTTGGCTCAATTGATAAAAATGTGCATTTGGAGAGTAGATAGGTGCTTTTTATGGATTAGGTCTTAAATATATTTTATGAAAATGGCTCACTATGTGTGTGTTATTGTTGCAAGAGGAGTTAGATTTGATCATGTCTCAAGAGCATCATCCTCGTATGATGTCATTCAGCCCTTCGTTGACTGAGGTAAAGCAAGAGTTTCTGGGTGCAATTGAATTATGGCATCACATACATGCCCAAGATCATATCACATTGAGCCATGATGATAGCATTAATGGAGCGGTGGCATAGTGAGTGCAGCACATGCATTCTGCCTACTAGGGAGATGACCATTTAATCAAGAGGTTGTTTAGAGGATTTTGTGTATCTCGAATCACAGGGAGAGTTATTTATGATACAAATAGTGGGGAGAGTGCATTGGGGAGAGCGCATTGGAGAGAGTATTCTTGAAGAACAATTTGGGGATTGAGGATGGAGAGATAGATTTGCAAAGGGCCATGGCCAAATTTGGTGCACTACCAAAAGTGTTGGTTGGGGTGATTGGAGGAGTGCTAGTTCTAGATCAAAGGTCAAGGGTTTTTCCATTGGCTAGGGTTGAGTGTTAGAGCGGATGGTTAACGATATGTTGATTATGCATGGGAACCATGTATTTTAGCACATTTATTGTTATG
Source organism: Sequoia sempervirens (assembly GCA_007258455.2). NCBI lineage: Eukaryota > Viridiplantae > Streptophyta > Pinopsida > Cupressales > Cupressaceae > Sequoia > Sequoia sempervirens. The sequence goes on from VDFB02052987.1 coordinate 14,737, forward strand.
GAGCAAGCCTAGCATGTGATGTGACCTTATTGAACAATTGGAATTGGGAGCATATTACAATGACCCCACCTATTACAAACAAGTTGAGGGGTTAACATTGAATGGAGATATGGAGGGTTGACTTGAAGCAATTAGGATGGATACTTGTGGTATGGAAGCATTAATTGATTGAGGTATGGGGATACTTGTGATCGATATATTTGATGAAGTTGTTCCTCCTAAGGTTGTTGATAAAGCAATGGTTATAAGATCTTGTTCTATAAGGAGGATGGTGTCAAAAACAGAGGGTAACTTGCCACCCTTTTGAGCTAGCATAAAAAAATAACGGTTGGGATCTGAAGCAAGAAGATTATCTAGGGATTTCATTACTTCAAACTCTTGTTGTATTTCTTGTGATTTTGTTGTTGATAGTTCAGAGGGATCTTGAATATTGTCTTTTGAAACAAGACTAATAGATAAGTAGGCATACCAACCTCATATTTATTAACATCCATGGTTGTCATTATGATTGAATTAGTTTGATGAGATTCCATGCGCTTCTTATGTTGGGACCTTGTGACAGGGATACAAATGTGGAGTGATGAGATGTGAAATTGCAAAACAAGAACAATACAAATAAAGCACCTATTTCACATTCAACAATCACTTACAATAGAGCATGAGAATCAATAAATTAAATGAAATAACAACAATATCACCTTCATAAAGCCTCATCTTGTTCCATTGAATTTAGATATGCTTCCATGAATTTGGTGTGTGGATTGCTCTTCTAACTTAGCATAACCTTTGATAGCAAACTGATTGGATGATAGCATGAATTTTCTCAAGAAGATTGTGGATTAATGATGGCTTGGAAGATGGTCGATTTATAGCTCTTACCTAACATCGATCAACAATGGAGAATGATCAAAAGAATCAATGGATGAGATTGATTGTGAGGACATGAGGAATGTGCACATGACATGTGTCCTTGTGAAGGGGTTGATTGATGAGTGGATTGGTTGCATGGATCAACGAGATTGAGAGTGGATCTGAGTTGATTGGTGTGCTTTTTCGATTAACTCACTCAATTGTTAGAATCAAGAAGAATATTAAATAAATTTATTTAATTCATGTGCACGAGGATAATAATAGAAAATAAATAAAATATTAATTTTATTTATTTAGAAGAAGTAAAAATACAAAAGCAATTAAATATTGTAGAGGAAATGTTAGCTAGTTGAAAAATTAAAATTATTTAATTATAGTGGATGAGAAAAAATATCGAATGGATTAATTAAATAATTAAAAATCATTTAATTGATGTAGGGAAAAGAAATTGATTAATTAATTAAATAATTAAAGTGGATGAAAGAAAATAATGTGAATGTGTTAGCTTAATTAACTATTGATAGAAGAATTGTTGAGAAATGATGAGGTGATGAGACAAAATACGTTAATCATTTTTAGGTGTCTATAAGAATATACACAATACATCATGCAGAGATAAAAGAAAAACTAAACATCATCACAATTGTCTTATGGAGTTGCAAGTTACATCATAACAAAGAAATAAACCTCTACACTCAAAAGACCATACTCAAATAGAAAACTTAGGGCCAACTCAAACCACACACAAAATGTTGAATCTCATTCCTCTACATACAAAAAAAATTGATGCAGACAAACACTCCTTCCAGCTTACTTCTAAAGTGCAAATGCATGCAAATTAAATCTTGGCTCATGAAAATGAAATGAATGTTTAGGATAGATATCAATTAGGTATAGAAATTAATATTTTGAAGTTTTGAAGTTTGTTTGTTCTCTTCCGATTTGAACCCCGGTAGGGACACGTCCACATATGAAAGCAACTTAAAGATGCAGAGTTAACATTCCTAAGAAATCTGAAAAATGGACAGCTTGGGGGCATCTACTAGGGAACTGATCTTTGGGATGCCCCCCATGAAACACCAGGGATAAACAGGGGAATCAAAAAAAAGAATCACCAAGAAGGCCAGCTGATGAGGCTGAACATTGCCTGTTTTTAAAAAGGTTTTGCTATTTTTTATTTCAAATGGGATGGAAGCCACAAGCCCTCCCACACAACTTATGAAACCTTAAACACACCCTACACATAGCCCATTCACCCATTTGCATTACCAGTCAGAGTTACTAAGATCATTGTTACCTGTTTAGCTGTGAACCAGAAAAGGAAGGGAGAATGCATGGTTTATGACTGGTCACCTTGAATATTCACACAGCTCACAAAAATGAAACTCATTTATACAAGTGGCCCCAAAGGCATCTCATGAAAGTTGGAGACAGAAATTTACTTAATATGTTTTCATGCTCTCCAAACAATTTGCCATTGAGTCTATATACTCACACGCTCTTATCATCATTGTGTTCCATGCTTGGAAACATGGTGACCCTATGTTCATCAGGAAAAAAATTTGGATAGTTGGGCAGTATTCTTCATTTCGTTTAGTTCTACAGATTAATAGTATAAATATATACATACTTTTGTAATCTGATATTTATTGACTATACTTATTAATATGTAATATTTGATAAAACATATATATAGTACCATCTCAGAAAAACTGGACTACTGGACTACTGTCCCCAAGATGCATCTGCTGTCCCTATCCCAGAAACAAAGTGAAGCATGAATTGTTGCTAACCATTCAGAAAGCAACTAGACTAGAGCTAGGCAAAAGTACAGATCTGGCAGCACTTATGAAAATTGAAAGGCCATTTTTACATGCTCTGAGACAATAACAGATCAACCTGCACACACACTCTCACAAACGGCTATTTCCAGAGTCACAATAGGAGAGAAGCAAAAGTGTGTCCCTCAAAAATATATTTTGAAACCTCCCCAGTCAGCCCTTTGAGCCTGTCCTGCATTAACACCTTGTTGACAAGGAAGCTTGCTCTTTCAGAAGGCAGGTTTGATGGAGAAACTTCTGTTTGGTTTTATCCAGGAAAAAACTACAGCCAGCATATATATCTCAGAGAATCAAAGATAACACTCTTCTCAAAGGGTTCTTGTAAGACCAGAACCAATGTTTTTACTCTAACATGGAAAAAATGAGGGATAGCATTTGCTTGGATGTAGTTAATGCATCCAGGGCATCCTCACCTACAAGGAGAAATTCATGTCTACTAGAGGTTTGCATGTACTTAATTATTGGACATACAACCATTTTCCCATGTCCTTTCCTTTAAGAAATTCATCAGAAAGCAGACTACAGGCCCGAAGCTATTTATCACAGGAACTCGGTGTTGTACAAAGAAAGCATATATGCCCTCCATGGGAAGGTTTAAAAATTATAACTATAAGTCAAGATGGCTACTACAGACTCATTTCCTGAAGGTGATTTTCATTTCAGTTCAAGAAGACTTCAGCTGGCCATACAATTTTGCTTTGGTATGCAAAATAAGATGGCTTCTAGCCCACTCAACATCATTCAACAGCTTTCAAGGAGCTTCACCTTTACTTCCAAGTTTTCACTCTTCAAGCTTGCTGGTTTTTAGTGGTGAAGGATTGCTAAGGCATAAAGTTTGTTTGCTAAGTGCTGCAAGAAATATAACTTGCACCAAGGAGATTTATCAATTGAAGGTACATTTATTTTGAGTTTTTTTCAAAATAAATCAGATTTTTTCCATGTCATGCCCCCGCCAAAGGAAGGATCGCAACTTCCTAAATATGGCAGCTTAACATAGATTAATCCTAGTGATTAAAGGAGGGGGTCAATCGGGTTTGAGATATGATTCACAGCAAAGAAAGAAAGTTAAAAAAATAACAAAAAAAATAGTTAATCAAGAGAAGGCAGCACTCCATCTTGGAAAGAAAGACAGTTAAATAAATAACAAAAAAAAAATTAATCAAGAGAAAGGCAGCGCTCTATCTTGGAAAGGGTATGACTCTTGGCCGCCATAGCAACAGCAATTACATAAGATCTAGCAATTATGCAACACAAGAAGAACACATGCTTTACGTGGAAACCTTTTTGGGAGAAAACAACGGTAAAATATTGCTTATATAAGATCTTCTTACAAAATTTGTAGGCACCAACCCACCGGAGACACCAATCCCCACAACTGACACCAACTCAGCAAGAGACACCAATCTCTTCTTTTGGGAAGTTGGGAGGCACCAACGTCTTCTACAAAATATCACCTTTGGGATGTTGATCCTTCAACCAATGACGAGAATATTGTCTTCACAAAATCTGAATATACAGAATCTTTCTCACAGATCTGCTCTTGAATGATACAATCACTGTCATACACTTTCTTTCTCAAATCTGCATGCTCTGCCCTTTACAAATCTGCCATAAGTCTGTTATTAACTTCGTTTATTTCTGCTCCAATTCTACCTTAATCTTTGCTCCAAATCTACCTTATATCTCTGCTCAAGGTATGTATGCTCCAAAATGATGCAATTCCTGATCCAAATTCTGCTCCAAATCTGCTATAAGTCACTTTTAAGTTCTGCTACAAATCTGCCATAGACCTGCTCCAGATTCACATGAATATCATTGCATCTTCCATGATAAATCTGCTCCAACTGCCTTCATAATAAGCTTCAACACCCTTCTTACTTTTTCTTCTAAGACTGCTCTAAATCATCTGATTTATCAAGTGAGGTCGGCCATCCATGGAGATAACACTTCCTTAAGGGGTCAGCCCTTTTAATTAATATTCTTTTATAATTTCTATCACTGCCATAAGTAGATGGAGGTCGGCCATAAATAAAGTAAATCAAACTCTTATTATTCCTTGCCATCAATCAACGAATTTTTCATCACGGAAGTCTTCCTTTGACATCAATGATAATAATTCTAACAATCTTATCCATACGCCTTTGACATCAATGACAATATTTCCAACGCTTCCTCTCGAACTAGTGCGTTCATCATATTGGCAAGAAATTGTGGCAATAGTCAAACCCCTTAGTTGACACAAGTCCTTGGTATGAGAATTATTCACAAAAGAATGACATTTTGCAGAGACATCACTACAACTATTCAATGATTCAAGGGCCAAACAAGGGTATATATTGTTTATGATGGATGAAAAGATTGTAAAAAACTAGCCTTTAATAAATGTCATTGTAGTGTGCCCTAAAGAGGCAATGTTCTTGAAGGCGATTGTTGTGAGGCTGATGTAAACATGGGTGAAGGATCCAAAGAAGGATTGTCCAACCATTCAGCCAAATACTTCAAACAACACAATATCAACAATAATCAAAAACGATAAAACAACTGTATTGATTTTATGTTCAACTTATTACAACTTGCCAAGATGGGCTTACTAAATACAAGGTAAAGCCCCCTTTATTGATCCAAAGAAAAACTATTACAACTAAATGATTCAATACTTTATGTGACTTCCAAATCCTCCTCATCGAATTCCATTTTGAATCTTCATCTTTTGCTTACAATCAAACCTTTAGCTCTCACCAATTTCTTCTTACCACCACACTCCAATGATTATGAGTGATGAATATATAGCAATCTCTAACCTCGCAATGTGATCTTTGTCGGCTTTACAAGGGTGCAAAGTTCAATGCTTCATGAAAAATGTTATCAAACAATGAAAGTAGCTTCCTTGATCAAGGCAATGATAACGGAAAAGAAATCTTTGCAGTATTCAATGCTAGTTCCTCTATGTCCATTAAGTCTTTAAATTTGATCCTTTGTTGCCACAAACTCTACGTATGAGGAACAAGTGGGAAAATTACAATTGTGACAATGTGTCAACTCGATATAAGTCCATAAGCCAATTTACAATATCATGTTCATCCATTTATCATCATACATGGATATAACATTCTTTCAATACTATAAAACATATTCTCAAAACTGCAAACATAAAACACAAACTATAGTAAAATACATTGGCTTATTCTACAACTCACTGGTAAATAACAACCTAAACAACAAACAAGTCAACTAAAGGAAAAAAAAAAATTGGTTGATGCAAGATTGCCCTTGTCAACATGTGGGATACAAAAATCATTGTCAAAATGCTTATAGAGGTGATAGAGATGGTGGGTACTGAAAACATTGTTTAAGTCATAACAAACAACACTAAAAATTTGCATGGCAAAAGATTTATCGATTGAAGCAACATACAAGTACATTCTTTGGATAACATGAATTGTCCACCCCCCAACTTAGTGATGTAGATGAATGGCACAAAGATAAAAGAGATAAAATAATCTACATCCAAGGTGAGAAGATTTAGATGTTCGTGACAAACCATCATGGCACAAGCCATCATCAAGTCCTCCAAGTTAGAGCTAGTTAAGGTAAGTTTATGAAATTTCAATATTTAAACTACCATAAGTTTACAATAAAATTTTAATTATAAATTTATGACGTATCTACTTTTTTTAAAATTGTTACTATTTACACTCTATTAAGTTGTTGAGACTCAATTCACATCACACACAATGATCTTGAGATAACTTGTAAAGGAGCAAGAAGCATTGAATGCCACAGTCATTAGCAACCTTTGGAGTGTGTGGAGATCGGCAAATTTGTAGCAAGCCCAAAAGGAAATCATCGATCTTGGATGATGATTAATGAACTCATGTGGATTACATCTTGAGTTTCATTAATCCCATTGTGAGTATGATCAAGTTTGTTTATACAAATCAACCATGTTTGGGAGAAATATATGATGACTTGGACTCCATGCCTAAAAAAATAAAGTACATAATAGCAACCAAAAAATGATCCCATGAAAGCATTGATTGTTGAAACAAGATGAACACGCCATTACATCTCCTTGCACTTGCATTGTCTCCATTACAAGGAAGTACTTTCTTTGCCTATGAGAGTGGCATGTATAGAGAGTCAAAATTTCTTGATGGTTTGAAATTAAATTTTGAAGAATCTTCCTAGAACCAACTATGGATAATATTACTATGGGTGATTTTGTCACCTTCATATCATTAGAGAATCATAGCTTTAGTTCTTCAAGAGAAGTACAAGGAGGACGCTCATACATGGTTGTATCCCTATAGGCAAGATTCTATGTACTTACTAACTATTGCAACCAAAGTCATTTACAAACAAGCAATTTTAATATTTTAACATTTTGAGTATTCTTCCACATCTCTATATTATGTTTTCTAATTACAAATGTTGTATTGATTGTCTCCACAAAGAGTGATAGAGAATTGGGATGTAACGTTTGAGTGTGTTGACTTGGATGCATCTATTGCATGACTTTCCAAAATCCATTTTGATGTTGAGGAGACTCCTAAACAAGATGTAGCTGATGTAGCTACTGGGAGTGGCAATTTGGTTGCTTGTGGTTTGAATAAACCAAGTGATAACTCTAATGCTCCAGTCGATGTGCAAGATGGAGATTATTGATTATATTTTGTATTGATTTGAAATTTACCATTGAATTACCAATTATTAGCTATGTTTTCAATTATTTTCTTTTCTTTGCAAATTATGGGTATTTTTTATACTTTATAGATTATGGTATATTTGTGTATGCATTTATATACACATACATACACATATATAAACATATATTGTAAGGTTACATACTAAAGGCAAGGAAAAAATCGTCACACCGATAAACCTGTGTTGATGTTACTTAGCAGCATCGGGCTGCTCCTTCCAGACTCGCGCATAGATTGAAGACAATTTAAATGTTTGCCTGAAACGGCTATTTAAATTGTGAAATTATTCTTTGATGAAGTGGCACGATTCTTGGCCGACTTGAGATCTTTGAAGAGTCACATTCATTGGTTGTTATAATTCATTTATTGGTTGTTATGCTTAATTATGAAATGGCACGAATTAGTGAAGAGATCCAATTTGCTAAATGAGGCCGACTATATTCTTGGACACGATTTTATGAAGGGGCGCACCTTTCTATGTGAGGCCGACTTGTGTTATTGGATGGTTACGTCTCCCTTCATATTGTATATATAGATGATGCTTCTTTCCATTCATTCATTCATTGTACACATTCAATATAAGTCATCATATTCATAGAGCGAATTCTATAGAGGAGCAGGTTGAAGAATTGTATAAGGCTGAGTCTCATTGCTGTGTATCTAGATCAGTTTGTAGTGTCTCTTGTTGGCCTTCATATCAGCCTTTGTAAAGGAGACTCATGGATTTACATATCAATATATAAGTGATATATTGTTGCTGGGTTTTTCTCCCTCAAGAGGAGGTTTTTCCCAGGGTATCTGCTGTGTTATTGTGTCTGATTTTGAATTAATTTTCTGTGCACTTAATCTGATCATAAACTTAACAACCTGAACCTCGTAAACAAACCGGCAACATAACTAAATATATCTAATTTAAAGATATATAAATATTTAATATTTATTAAATAAATAAAATCAATAAATATTATTATATCATTCCCTCGTTAATGGGGTTGGGGGAGATGTGTCTTGAATACTTTGTGCTAAAGCCAAATGAATAACTCCGTCTATTGGATAGTTCAAACTGAATTTCAATGTCACCCGAAGGGGAATCCAAGGCAATCAAGTGCTAGTTGCATTGTGAGAAATTGGGAAGGGAAGGTGGTTAGAAAGGCTTCCAAGGGGCTTTGTCTAGACACCAACAACATGGCAGAATTTCAAGCATTAATTTTGGGTTTCCAATTGTGTATTTCCTCTAGTTTGGAAAAAGTAGCTATTGAGGGAGATTCCTCCTTGGTGATAAATGCTATAAGGACTATAAAGATACATTGTTGGAAGTTTAAACCTATGATTAATTTGACCCTAGATTTAATTACGCAATTGAAGGAATTCACCATAAACCATGTTTTTTGAGAGCCCAACAAGGAGGTCAATCAGTTAGCAAATGCAGCGGTTAGTCAACTTTTGAAGCTTGAAGTGGAGGGCCAAATTCTTCGGGCAGCTTGAGATCTTTTAATAATGAGCCAAACTAATGGCGTTAATGAAACTTTCTCTTCACCTCTCCCTAGCAAAATTGAGAATCGAAGTTGTTACTAATTATGTTTTAGACTCTTCAAGATGCTTTGGATGAAAGTTCCAAACGAGGTAGATTGGTTGCAAAGCTTCTTGGAGGTCAAAGAGGAGGTGGCGACAAGCAATTAGTCTCATGTTTGATGCTATAAAGGATCCCTATTTATGTTTAGTTGTATAGTATACTATATAGGGGTCATCTGTAGTAATAAATAGATGCCAAGGATTTGTGTTTTACTTGGCTTTAATACTCCATGTTAATGGAGGTCATGTAATTAAATATGAATTGTTACTCTTTTTTATTTAATACATAGTAAGGAGCAACCCCCATGGTTGCATTTACCAAATAAAAAATTATTATTATATAATAATATTTATAATATGTTATAATAATATTTATAATATGTTATATGTGTGGGTGTATTTGTACTACAATCCCCCCCACCATCCCTAAATTTTCAAAAGTAGTCTCCCGTCCCCAAAACTCATCCCTATGTCCCACCATTGCCCCATTCCAAAACTTCGTAGAACATTGAAAAGAATGATTGGCTAAAATTTATTGATTTTTGATAGTCTTGCCATGTGTGCCATGCAAGTCAAGTTACCTAAGTTCCCAATGCATTTTAGAATTGAGATAATTTTTTGAAAGAAAAGGTACCTTTTGTGACCTATAAATTAATGTAGACTTGGGTAAGGGATCAATACAAAAAAGGCGTCAAAGGTTTTCTATTAGAACTTATTGAGAAACATTTGATTATGAAAATTTTACATTCAATCCTAGATCATGCTACAAATAGAGTCATTTAGTTTCAACTCATTAATAGGAGATTCGATTAATCGTGTTAAAGAATTAAGAATCTTCAAACTTAAAGTTGATGCTAGTTGTTTACAGAGGAAAATATGATTCTGCTTGGGAAAGGGAAAAAACATATAAAATGCCTACCCAATTTGATCCTTTGCCCAAATTCACTTAAAGCGGCATTAAACAACGTAAACACTGATCCTTATGAAAATTAAATGGAGTTCATAGGCAATGTAGAGATAAAATCTGATGCCAAAAACATTTCCTTCAAACAAAATCTTTGGTAAAGTATTGATGCTAAAAAACTCTCCCCCACGCAATGATAAAGACAAGGCAACAAACTAAGGTAAACCAACCAAATAAAATTATAAAACAGATTCTAAGTTCTCGGAAAACAGGGGTTTCCACCCCTAAGTTGCACAAGGAACCTAGAACTTCCCATCCCTTTTTGAAACTCCACATTTTCTAAAGAAAAATAAAAGAGACTTATGATCGCATTAAAGGAAATCCCTCTTAATTCATAATAACAAAAAGACCTTAGATCTGAAACTTGAACTAAAATATGACCATTCTGAAAGGCTCATCATTTCCTTTCTGCAAAGATTCCAGTTTACCAAAATCTCTTGCATGTCAGCAAGATGGTTGCTGTACTTCTTGAGCTAGCCTTTTCTGATTTAAATGAACAGACAACTTCTCATATTTCTTGTTTCTGAATAACTCTACCCATCATTTCTAATCGTTCCTGTAAAACATAAATTCTATGTAGTTGGGCCAAAACAAATCAGCTCACCCCAAAATATCACACTATGAACAATATGATCACATCCAAGGAATGAATAAAGTGGATTTATGAATGTTTGCTCAGACTCAAACTGAAAGGTTCAATGACTTAAGAAGATTAACGCAAGAAAATCAAAGAAAGAAGACCAACAATTGCATGTGATAACCAATAATATAAGCAGATAGTAGCGAACTCAGAAGAATGAAGAAAGAATCTACCTTTCGTATCAACAGGGGTTCCATCTTCAAGAACTTGAAGGAGTCCTGTTGTATCACCTTCACTGGCATATGAATGTATAATTTCCAACTTTCTGTAAACCAAAAGGCATAAAATGTTACACGGAAACTGAGGATAAAAGCAAGCATGGAAATAACAACGCAATGCAAATATGAAAACCATCTAATTAACTTTATCCTGTCAATACATAGAATTGTAAATTTCATGCTGAAAATTTCGACTGAGAAAAAGTAAAGTTACAAGATAAAATCCAGGCTGCATATTCATTATTAGCAGTCCTGTACCTCTAGCTTAAATAAAGATGCTTACGTTTCATCATCAGATCCCTCGTAGTTTACAAATGAGCTAAAGACAGGCCCAATCCCACCTCTTGTTGCGGATTGATGAGAGCTCTCCTCATCTTGCTTCCTGCTCTTCTGAGAAAAAAGAACAATTATACAAAGCACATTCAGGAGATTCACAAGGAAGAACAAACTAGCAAGTTAATAAGAAACATCATGGAGTTAACAAAATATTCTAGCTATATATAGCATTTAATACTCACTTGCTTAATACCATCAGCCCAGCTGGGACGTATCTCGGTTAGAAGAGAAATGTACTTCTGCATAGCCACCTCCGGAGACATGGTTCCCAATCTTTGCCAAGCATTCCTTGCACACGTAACCAAAAATGCTTCCTGCCATCACTCAGCCATCCCAGCCCTC
>VDFB02052991.1:0-67328 GCA_007258455.2 Sequoia sempervirens
GGAGATCAAAGACCGCCACCTTAATCTCTTCCTCCAAAAAGTTGGTGTTTAAAAGCTCCATCTACGAGGGGGGGACCAATCTTGGAATGTCTTTCAAAACTTCATTCTGAGCTTCTAAATTTGAGCCTTCCCAATCATTAAGAAGATTCTGGAAAAACGTCATTGTAGAGGCTTTAATTTCTGAAGGATCTTCCAAAAGATGACCATAAGTCGCCTTTACACAACTGACCCGATTCACTTCTCGACGAGCTTTAGTTGAGTTATGAAAGAATTTAGTATTTCTATCCCCTACTTTTAGCCAAACTTCTCTTGATTTTTGCCTCTAGAAATTTCTTCTCTAGATAACGCTTCATTCAATTTCTTTGTTAGTTCCTTTTCTTGATCATAGCGAACATCATCCATGCCTTGTTGAATTATAAGTTTTGAGAGAGCATCCAGTTCTTCCTCCACTCTAATCCTTTCCTAAAAAATGTTCTTGAAACAATCCCTATTCCATTGTTTCAACTACTGCTTCACATATTTCAGTTTGGTGACAATGTTAAACATTTTAGAGCCATCCGGGGAGCATTCCTTCCACCAAGCTTCTAACAATCCCAACAAGTTAGGATCCTTAAACCACATCATTTCAAACTTAAAAGGGCAACGGACAAGCCCTTTATCACCATCAATATACAGTTGCATTGGAAAGTGATCAGACCCACTCCCCGGAATGATCTTACTGTCTAAACTGAAGGGGAAAAGGCTTAGGTTCCCCTTAAAAAAGAATCTATCCAACTTCTCTACTATACTACAAAACCCTTTCCTTCTATTTGTCCAAGTAAAGCTGCCATTCCCAGTATGAATCTCCAACAACATGTTTCTCTCCACAAAGTTCTGAAAATCTAATTGTGATTGTAAAGCCCTACCCACTCCACCTTTCTTATCTTCAGAGCGCAAAATAGCATTGAAGTCTCCCCCTAGAATACAAAAGTCCTGATTTAAACCACTAAGGACCTCATCTAGTTCATGCCAAACTAACCTTTTATGTGCACACAAAGAAGGACCATAAACATTTATGAACAAAAACTTAAGATTAGAGGTTAAACTTCTTACCCAACACGCCATCCAATGACGATGAGAGATGAATTCTTCCACCAAAACCGATTGTGGTTTCCATAAGGTTAATAAACCTCCTGAGGCTCCTTTAGCCCCCACCCCCAACCATTTCCAATGTTTCAACTTTCTACTAAATTTGACAAGGTTCTGATCTCCTAATTTTGTTTCTTGAAAAAGACAAATTTTCGCTTGATTGGCCTCAATAATGTGCCTTAAAAGGCACCATTTGTTAGGGGCATTTAAGCCCATAACATTCCAAGTTAAGAGCTTCATTGTTGTTCAGGAAGAGCATCGCTCTTCCCTACTTTCATCATAGAATTGATTTTCTTCTGGCCATTTGCTTCCCCATCCCACTTACGGTTTTCCTGATTGGGGATCTTGCCTCTCTTTTTATTCTCGCCACAATCAGGTGAAGATTTGGCCATATTCTTCTGATGAATTCCCAACTTAACCCTTGCATCTACCAAGCTTTGAGAAAGCTTCCTCTTCCTAGCTGATTGCGGATTCCCAACTTCTAAGCCTGTCAACACCCCATCTGGCATATCTTCATTACTCAGACCTTCCACCTCCATTTCATCCGCTAACATCCAAGCGTTAGCTTTGGCCTCCTCTGCCAAAACAACCAATTCTTTTCCCACCTCAATCAGTGAATCCAGTTCCACATTTCGGCAGTCCCCACCCAAGATTTCTATGGCCTCCGAAATTTTCTCATCCAGGGATAGGTTTTGATCAACTATCTGCTTGTCCTCAAAAAATATATTAAGGTTTGGGCCTTGGTTGTTGGCGCTATAGGCAAGAAGCCCCACCAGTTCACCAAGGAGCTCCCCTTAACACCAGGGTAAGCAAACTCCATTGTTGACGCGGTAGAGAACGACCTCGCGAGGTTTGAACCTTGGTTGTTGGCTCCACAGGCAAGAAGCCCCACCATTTCACCAAAGGGTCGCCCCCAGCTTTTTTTTTAAACATTATAAAAAACTGCTTTTCTGTAGGGGATGCTTGGCCGTCTTCGGGATGGTCAAGAAATGTCTGAGACGTCCCCGACTGCCCTAGGATGGCCAGGCGTCTTGTATGCATTTCCCGCCATCCTCGATTTTAGGAATGCATTCCAGGATGTTTCCACATTTTCATCATTGGAGGTGGGGGAGAGGGGCGGGGGAGCGGTAGGGGACATCCCCTAACGTCCCGCTGTCCCCAAAATGCCTTACGTGATAGGGTCAGGGGTTTGAGGGGTGGAGATGCGTTTCCATGTAACACAGGGAATAACCCTTGTTTTAATGTGTCTTCTCAGTCTGAATGTGAAACCCTTGTAGATAAAAACCAACGTTTCAGTAAGGCATTTTAAAAAATTATGTTAGGATTTTTTGCTTCTTTTTTTTTTAATGTAAAACCCTAGTAATTTAAGGTTTGATGGTATTGAGGTTTTATGCCAAATAAGCTCTGTTTGACATTTGTTAAATGTTCTGGGTCTGCAAAATCCTAGTAATTCTAAACCTTTGGCTTATTTTTAAAAACTTTGCTAGGGGTTTCAAATCCCCTGATAAGTTTCGAGGAGGAGGATCATCAGAACAAGAGAGAAATTCATGATAATAAAAGAATTGTAATGAATAACCCTCATTTTACTCTGTTAAAGTTTTGGCCATTTGGGTGTTATGTGAAGCCCAAGTGATTCAAAACCATATTTGCAAACATCATTTCTAAAAACTGTGCTAGGCTTTTGGTTCTTGATATTAAAATAATGTTTATTATTTATTTATTAATGCTCAATATTGTAATTTATTGTAATTTAGTGATAAGATCGTCTCCGATCTTATTTGGAGTTTCTTTTTAGAAACTTCCGCTTTTTGTAAATCTTGTAAACTATTTATTGAGCGTCTTGCTCATTGTTTAATACATCGATTTATTTACCAATTACCTGTGTAATATGGTATCAGAGCCAACTTGCTCAAAATCGAATTTTTAATTCATAAAAATTGTTCAAGATTTTTTCAGTATTTTTTGAATTAAAAATTTGATAAAATCTTCTCTGAAATTTTCAAAGATTTTTTGAAGAGTTAAAATTTCGAAATTTTTTGAATTTTTTTTCGTGGCTCGTGCATTTGAAATTCAAGGGTTATTAAATCTGTGGATTTCGTGGCATTTTTTTGCAAATCCTGGACGCATTTTTTTGAGTACGTGATTTTAAGTTCTCTCTGGTCGCGTGACTGGCATTGTAAGGGCACACTGTATTCGCTTTTTCTGCCACGCGAGGAACATCTGGGCGCGATTTTTAATCGCGTTTTTTGCTCTCTGTTCGTGGATTTTTTCTCCTGTCAGGGCGCGATCTTTGCAAATGTCTAGCCGTGATCTTCATCTGCTCTGGTCGTGCGATTTTGTGTTCTTCATGGACGCGTTTTTTCTAACACGTTTCTGCAAACGCGTGAGTTGAAAACACATATCTTGGCGCAGATTTTGTGCAGACATGTAGCTCACGTTTTCTCCAGATTCGTGCTCTCATTTTGCAGATTTTTGACCACATGTTTCAAACGCGTTTTCTGCAATTTTCTGGTTTGTTAATGGCGGCTAGGGCATACTGAAAAGTCGTCTAGGGTTTTGACCCGTTTTTTGAAGGCGGAAATTTTTTTCGATTCCAGATTCTTGGTGGGTTTTTCGAGAGCTCAACTAGGTTGGTCTTCGAATTTTTTGGGTGCATCGTTTTTCGTGCCTCGAATTTTGTGCCATCCGTACATTGTACTTTCGGCAGTCTGTACCTGAATCTACTTCTGTTGAAATTTGTGTCTCGAGTTTCGTGCATTAGCCTCTTCTCAGTACCTCGTTTTTCGTGCCTCGAAAAGCGTGAAGATGGCCAGTTTAAATAATTTGATGCTGGAGTACTCTGAGCAGAAGGAATCTGCCTTTTATGCACTCATGGCAAAGAGGCCTACAGACCATGTCAAATCCTCTGCTTGGTACATAGATTCTGGTGCCTCGCGTCATTTCTCACATAGGCGTGACTGGTTCACAGACTTTTCCCCTTGCACTGACTCAATGATTTTTGGAGGAGGTGAGGAATACACAGTTGTCGGCACAGGCACTGTTTAGGTTCAGTCTGGCGGGAGGGATCTCATATTCCTCAACGTATATTATGTACCTGATATTGAGCTCAATCTTCTCTCAGTCAGTCAGATAATGCGGCATTCTCCCCAGATGGATGTGGTGTTTAGCTCGCATAGATGTTCAATTGTAGATCGTGAGTCTCGCACAACGGTGGCCGTTGGGATAGAGGATCATGGCCTTTACAGGCTTGTGGACACTGGTGATTCTTCGGAGTTAGCCTTGGCAGCCAGAAATTCAGCTGTCACTAGTCTTTGGCACTAGCGGTACGGGCACTTGAACGTGCACTATCTCTCTCAGCTTGCTCGGGAGGGACTTGTCGATGGCTTACCTAACATTCAGGCTCAGCATCAGGGCGTTTGTGGTGCTTGTTAGGCTGGGAAGCAGCATCGCACACCGTTCAAGGATGGCGACTCTTGGCGAGCTTCTAAGGTACTTCAATTAGTTCATGCTGATATTTGTGGCCCTATGTCTACTTCTTCTGTAACTGGTTGCAAGTACTTTCTACTTTTTGTTGATGATTATAGTAGGAAAATGTGGGTGTACTTTCTTAAGCAGAAATCATAGGTTTTTAATGTATTTCAGAAGTTTAAGGCCTTGGTTGAAAAAGAGTCCAGTTCTTGTATTATAACTCTTAGGTTAGATAATGGGGGGGAATTTTGTTCTAGTGCATTCTCCAACTTCTGTGATACTCATGGGATAAAACGTCAGTTGACCACACCCTACACTCCTCGCCATTGAAACGGTAAGTTGTCGTATTTACCTAATCGCATTTCCATTGTTGAGATGGTTTCGCTCTTATGTTGCAACACGAGTGTTCCTACCAAGTTTTGGGCAGAAGCAGTCAATACATCAGTCTATCTCCTTAATAGGTCACCTACTCATGCTGTTAAGGGAAAGACTCCTGAGGAAGTTTGGTCTGGTCGCAAACCTAGGATCAGTCATTTGAAAGTTTTTGGCTCTCTTGTGTATGTTTGTATTCCAGAGGCCAAGCGCACTAAGCTGGACTCCAAGAGCCAGAAACTCATGTTCACAGGGTACAGTGACAACCACAAGGCATATAGGGTCGATTGATATAGACACCGATCGCCTAATCTTCAATGATGTTGTTTTTGATGAGAACTGCACTTCTTTAATTCTTCTTCACCGCTCAAAGATTCGAGGATCAAAATTTCTACAAGCTCCCCGATGAGGGAAGGCCCCGACTGCTAGTTCACCCCATGGAGGGATGACCTAAGACCTAGTCTTCGATGATGCTCAACTCTGAGTTTCCTCTCCATATGATAATCTCCTGCCAAACTCCGCGTTCCCGATCCACAACCAGATCCAGCTCCTCCTGCTACATCTGATGTTGGCACTTCTACTCTTCGGTCGAAATGGTGGGCTAAGACTATCGGTGATCTTTGTGTTGATGAGCTCATCGAGGGTAGATCATCCAGAAACAAGAGCAAACAGCAGTCTACAGTGAATTTTGCTCTCATGGCCAACATTCACAGTGTTTATGAGCCTCAGACATATTCAGAGGCAAAAGGGATACCTGAGTGGGAAAAGGCAATGGAATCAGAATACCAGAGTCTTCAGAAGAATCACACTTGGGTCCTTTCCAATCTTCCTTCAGGGAAGAAGCCCATTAGCTGCAAATGGGTGTACAAGGTGAAGTACAAAGCTGACAGAACCCTTGACAAGTACAAAGCTCGTCTGGTTGCACGGGGGTTCTCACAGAAAGAAGGCATTGACTATGAGGAGACCTTTGCTCCTACAACCAAAATGAGTACCATACGGCTCGTCCTTGCCTTAGCAGCCCACTTTGGTTGGAAGGTCCATCAGATGGATGTGAAGAGTGCTTTCCTCAACGGTGAGTTGAAGGAGGAAGTATACATGACGCAACCTCCAGGTTTCAAAGTTGCTGGTCAAGAACAGAAGGTGTGCAGATTGGTCAAAGCACTCTATGGCCTGAAACAGGCTCCTCGGGCTTGGTACATTAAGATTGACACGTACCTCACAGATCATAGCTTTCAGAGGAGTCCATCTGACTTGAACCTGTATGTCAAGAATATTGGTAATGAGATCTTGCTTGTTGTTGTCTACGTGGATGACTTGATCATTATTGGCAGTTCGGCACATTTGATCACTGAGATCAAACAGGACTTGTGCAAAATTTTTGACATGACAGACTTGGGCCTCCTGCATTATTATTTGGGTGTTGAGGTTTGGCAGACAGAGAGCAGCATTTTCATCTCCCAGTCCAAGTATGCTCGAAGTCTTCTGGATAAGTTCCCAATGCAGGATTGCAAACCTGCCTCCACACCCATGGAAAAAGGGCTTAAATTGTCAGCTAAGTCCGATTCACCTGTGGTAGATGAAACATTGTTCAGGCAACTAGTGGGCAGCCTTATCTATCTTGCTGCTACTAGACCTGACTTGAGTTTTGCAGTGAGCTACATATCACGCTTCATGACAGCCCCCAAGGCTGATAATTGGGTAGCAGCGAAGCATGTGCTGCGTTATGTGAAAGGCACTCCTGATTTTGGACTCTTGTACACTCGGAGTCACGATCCAAAACTCAGTGGGTTCACAGATTCAGATTGGGTAGGTTCAGTTGATGACAGGAAATCAACATCTGGGTATGTGTTCAGTTTGGGATCCGGTGTAGTCACATGGACTAGTAAGAAGCAGCAGGCAGTGGCTCTTTCCTCGACAGAAGCAGAGTATCGGGGAGCAGTAAAAGCAGAATGTGAGGCAGTTTGGCTTCGCTGGATGCTTGCAGATATGCAAATATCTCAAGTAGGTCCGACTCCCTTGTTCTGTGATAATCAAGGAGTTCTCAAACTTGCCAAGAATCCGGTCTTCCATGAGCGAACCAAGCATGTGGAAACTCACTGTCATTTCATTCGGAAGCTGGTTGAAGACGGATCAGTTCAATTGCTGTATGTTCCGACAGAGGATCAGACAGCAGACATTCTCACCAAGTCGCTCAGTACAGATAAGTTTGTAAAATTCAGGGGGCATCTTGGTGTAGTAGATAGATTGAGCATTAAGGGAGGGTATTAAAATAATGTTTATTATTTATTTTTTAATGCTCAATATTGTAATTTATTGTAATTTAGTGATAAGATCGTCTCCAATCTTATCTGGAGTTTCTTTTTAGAAACTTTCCGTTTTTTGTAAATCTTGTAAACTATTTATTGAGCGTCTTGCTCATTGTTAATACATCAATTATTTACCAATTACCTGTGTAATACTTGATGCAACACCGCATCATGTCTTTTTTGAATTTTTCTAATGCTGAATTGATGTTTTGGGTCTAAAAGCAAAATCCTAGCTGCAATAAGGGTTTTTAAAAACTCTCTTAGGATTTAATTAATTGGAAAAATCTATCTGCAAGGCAACTTTTTAAAGCTATGTCAAGGTTTCTTGATTAAATGCAAAACCCTAGCTGAAATGAAAAACCATAGTAATTTAAAATTCTAATAATGCTTTGGGTACTTTTTTGTCTTGGGTATTTGAAGACCCTCATAATGTTTTGGGGCTTACTTATAAAAGTTTATAAGTTGTTGGTTGTAAATGCAAAAACCTAGCTGCAATAAGGCATATTTTTAAAACTGTGTTAGGGTTCTATGATCAATAAATTTTGTAACCAATATCTGTGTTTTATTTTGCTAATGTTTTTGGGTCTACATGCAAAACCTTGTCAATTCAAAACCGTGTTACTGGCCTGTACCCAAACCAAGGTGTAATGTACCCTTTTGGGATTGCCCTAGATCTTGTCCTAGAATCACAAGTTTAATGTAGTTAGGGTTATAACTTACCAACTAAACGCTTTTAAGAACGATAAATCTTGGTTTAGGTCTTGCAATCATGTTAGATAATATTGGAATATAATTCACATGATCAAACATATATAATAAATGCCTTATCTATTTAAACCATGTAAATACATAACTATTTCAAATCTCTTTAATTTACACAATATCCATAATGTATAATGGGAGTTTAATCATAATAGGAATTGGATGAGAAACATGATAAGTCCGCCCAAAGCTATCCAGGCTAAGCCCAAGAGCGGATATACCATCCCTCTTGGCCCCTAGTGGTAGACTACTTGGCCATCCACATGGGGTGGACTACTTAGTGGATAAAATTGTATCTGCATTCCCTATCCATGCTGCCTTATCCATCCTTCTTATGATTGAGACTCCTTGAATCCTTCCCAACAACCCATCCATGTAGAGATTGGGGAAAAGCTACAATAGGAGGCCCATAGATTCCTCTTCCTAAGCCCAAGGGCAGCCACTCACCCCCTTGGCCCCAAGTGGCAGACCCCTGTCCATCCACATGTAGTGACGTACTTAGAAAGTAATCTAGTATCTGCTCATCCTATTGGTATTTCCCCCATTCCTCCTCATGGTTGCTTGATGAGAATTGCAAACACTAAATATATCCAGATTCATAGAGATTGTACAACAAATATATCACAATAATCATCATAGGGCATACCACAATACTGCTATATTCTGAGATACAAATATGTTGACAATTGTTGACTTCTGCGCTTGTCTGTTGAGTGCAGATAATTATGTTTGATCTGCTCCAATTGCCTTGCTGTTCGATCTGTTCTTAATATTCATAAGATATTGCTTAGTGTAAATCAAACGAATAAGAATCTATTATCCATATTCATATTAAAGAACCATAATTACTTATAAGGCTCAATAATTGCTGCAATTTGCTTTGGCATGGTCTTATGTGGATAGTGCATGACACAAGGTCTGTATGTACCATGCAAAACCTTATCAATTCAAAACTATTTTATTGGGTTCGTCCAGAATACAACTTGTACCTGGACCTATTTAAACCATAGATGGTAGACTCGTCGAAAACTTGACGATTGCCGAGTACTCACCAAGCCAAATGGCCGGTGAGTTTTCCCCATGTTAACTCGCCACTCAGACTAGCTGAGTTTCTAGAGAAAACTCGTCAAAATTTTGGCGAGCTTTTGCCAGAAGCTCGATGAGTCCCAGTCAAAAACCTACCCGTGTAGGTGTAAAAGGCCGTGGCGTCAAAAAGCAACCCAAAAACATAAAAAACTCCTCTTTTTTACTCTCAAGGCAAGAAAACCCTTCCCAACAACAAACACACGATTTAAAGTGTTTCCAACAAGGAGAGAAGATCAAAAGGGATTTTTTGGTGAACTTTGAAGGCAAATTTAAACACAGGTAGGCTTTTTGTTTTTCATTTTTTGTTTGTTTAAAACATTTTACTTCATTTTGGCTGCAAAATATTGCATCTAGGTATAAAAATATTCGTCATATGCTAAAAAGAAGTAGGATTTGTGCATTTAAATTCCAAAAAGTAAGATTCATCACTATAGTATTTTTTGTTAATTTTTTTTTAAATTTTTTTCACTATTTTCATCGTTTTTTCAAACCATATTTTTTTATTTTCTTATTTTTTTTTATTGAAAAAATTGTTTAGAATGTTTAGATTAGATTAATTTTTTACTAAGTTAAACTAATTTATACCAATTTAAACCAAATTTAGGCTGATTTTTAGTGATTTATGTATAATTTAGGTTATTTTTTTGTATTAAAAAATTAATATGTTGTGCTTTCACTTTGCATGCGTAGGTTAAATACACAATATAATAGCAAATAGAGAAGCTTTTGGTTTTGGTTCAGCCTTAGGGTCCACCCCATCGGTGCTTGTGCCACTGTTGATTACAGGCACTCTTCCTGTAGGAGCTAGAGACCCTACTTGGAAGTATGTCATGTAGGGACCAATGCCTGGATCAGTTTAGGGATAGCTTTAAGAAACTCCCTAAAAAAAGATATAAAATCTTGGCGAATCTTTCTTTTTTTTGGAAAAAATATTAATTTCTATTGGCAAATCTCTCTTTTTCGAAAAAAATATTAATTTTATTGGTGATTTTTTGATACGCAAGAGGTGATTATATTGATAATATAGAAATTTACAAACATTTGCTAAGCAGGAATTATAGGTTCGTCCAGGACACAAAATCAAACAAAAAAAAAATACCTAACTAGGAGAAACATCAAGATTTTCGCCATACAGTCCCATTGCGAGAAAAAAGCTTTGAAGTGAAGGATTTATATCAGAGGCCGAGCCTCATCAAACAAAAAATAAATTACATACTGTTAATGCTTGAATCTACCAGAATTTAACAAGTTGAAACCCAAAAAGAAACCAAGAGTGAATGTCAACCAGCACAAGACATGATTCACATGAAGCCGTTTAACTCTGCAAACCTAGTGAAACCATCCAACCACTCCAACCCTTCCACCGACACCAGCTTCAGCTTTCACTTTAGGAAATCCACCGCCACATCTACAATCTTTCTGTGCCTTGATAATGCAGGCCCTTTAATGTCTAAGAGAAAGGGAAAAACTTTGACAGCTTCATTTGAATCCCATAGAAGAGCCAAGTCGGCAGGGCGCAGAATACCTTTACCTATAAAGGCCGCCTTCAGTGTCATTTCAAGATCGCCGAGCAAATCATCCCGGAACAGGCGAACCATCATCTCCTTGGCCTCTGCCTTTGAGGTGTCCAGGTCCAGAAGCACAACAAGAAATCGAGAGGAGATATGTGCAGTGTCTCTGGAAAATTCTTTCCTTTCTAGGTGTCCTTTGCCTAGGACCATTTTAACAGCAACAATTGACACCGGATCATCCATGAGCAAAATGCGCTTTAACCTCTGGTTCGTAACTTCTCGAAAGGCAATCTGCCTCTCTGTGGCCACCAAAGAAATTGGTGTGTCGACGCCGAAACTTTCCAGACCTTCCGTCGAGATGTGGATGATGAATTTTGACTTTGACGTTCGAGCCATTTGCAAGTCTTTGACAGTCGTTCCCTGCAAAAAAAAATAGAAGACAAAACCAAAATGCGAAACCCATGCTTTAGAAATGACTTCATTAGTTCATTTAATACGCCCGAATGATGATCAGTTAGGCCTTCGCACACGAAACTGGATTATGGCGAAGCAAAATCGTCCTTGTCATGAATAAAGTTACGGCCTCCGACCATCCAACTTAAAACCATTATCAATGAAATTGATGTGAGTTGCCACTCGGCCTGTCAGCAAACAATTCTTGGAGAGTCATGCCCAACGTGTCACACTGACAGCGCAATGAGAACTGAGCCAAGCATGCCCCCTGTCCTTCTCCAGAAGTACCGCAAATTTCAAGAGCTTCCGATAAAACAAGCAAACAACTCCTTCCTTCGGCTAAATTTAGGAAATTGGAAGTGACAAGACCATGCCACAACCATTATCTTCATGTTCATCCCATCCGCCACCTCATGTCCACCCCGGACACTGTGTGCCCAAGTGAGGGGCGAGGGGGAGCCCACCCTACCACCCACTAGGAATTACGTTAAATGACATTCTTTGAAACCAGGACCAACTACTCCCAAATTAGACAAAAGATCAGCTTCAGTATTACCTTCCCTAAGAGTGATTTAACATAACTTGCTCAAAATTGCTTAACTATTCTATTGCCGCCTCCAAAAAAAACCCTAATTTCCAATTGTGAATCTGCCTTGTCCTTAAAGCATTAATGACAATTGTTGAATCACCTTCGATAACCAAATTTTTGATGTCTAATTCTTTGCTGAGTTTGAGACCAAGCAGAAGAGCTTGAAATTCTACTGCATTATTGGTTCCATCAACAAGAGGCTGAGCTAGTTTCCCCAGAATCGAGCCTGTGCACGTTCTTATTATGCAACTAGCACCAGACGGACCCGGATTCCCTTTGGAGGCACCATCAAAATTTAATTTGACCCACCCCAACTCAAGGGGGATCCACTTTGTTTTTTTGCGTTGTTCCGCAGTGGTTGCATTTCCTGAGCAATCCAAAGGAGGGGATTTGATTCCAAACCATTGTTTCATGATCCATGCATCCCATTTGGTGAAATTGAATTTCTTTTGTTTCTCCAACAACTGTGAATTAAAGAGTTCTACAATGCTTGCCTCTATCTTGCACTGAAGCCTTGGAATTGACATCTCTTTATCGTGAAAAAGACGTCTATTTCTTTCCTTCCACACTTCCCATAAAAGAATTGAGGGACTCATTTTCCATAGATCTCTAAAGATGGAGCTATGCTCGTTGCTTGGCCAATAATTTAAACATTCTAATAGGGTGAATAGGAATGCAGTTGACCACTTCAATTTTGTGCACAGCCAACACCACAACTGCTGAGTAAATGTGCAATTCAAGAGTAAGTGGTTCACAGTCTCCTCTACTTCTTGACACAGAGGGCATCTGGATGGGCCATGATAACCCAGTTTAATAAACCTGTCGCCTGTGAGAATTCTGCCTTGAGTTGCCGCCCATGTGAAAATCCCAGCTTTCGGTAAGCAAACCTTGTTCCAACAGAGGTTGCGAGGAAATTCAGATTTTGTTTCAGCTGAGGATGATAGCAAGTTGTAACCTATCTTGGCCGAATAGGCCCCATTTGGTGCAACATCCCACCTTAATCTATCTTCCCCCATTCTAGCCCATAACCTTCACCTTGCCATCTCCCTCTCATATAAATCAGTTTCTTGATCTCCCAAGTTCAAGCATCTCACTGATTTCCATTTCAAAAAACCATCCTCAGCAGTTTCCGCGAAGTCAATATAATCCCTAACTTTCGATCCCCAGATTTGCATAGTCATCTCCTTTATTCTTGAAAGTTATGGGATATTTGCTAATGCTGAGTGGCCTTCCCATGAGTCTTCCTAGAATAACGCCTCCTTACCATCCTTCACCTCCCAGGTAAGGAAGTTAGATATTAGTTCTCTGCAATTTTTGATAAAGTTCCAAATCTGGGACCTAGAAGGAAGGGTTTTTGCAGCAAGGAAATAATTCGGATCTGGAACCAAGTATTTCACTCTTACAATCTTTACCCATTTGAGATCAGGTCTGGAATGAATAATCCAAGCAAGTTTTTCCCCCAAAGCCTTATTTTGCCTTGAAACGTTTCTTAAACCAGTCCCATCATTCTCCCTCTTCTCACAAACCTTTTGCTAATTTATGAGTGGGATTTTCTTTTGTTCTGAACTGCCTTTCCAAAAGAAGTCCTTCATTACCTTATTTAAATCTTTGCTCGCTCCACTGGATAACTGTAGACAAGACATCATATATATTGGGAGGGCAAAGATTACTGATTTCAACAAAGTTAATCTTCCTGCCCAAGAAAGCCATCTATTCTTCCATGAGGATATTTTATCTTTACTTTTAGTCACCATTGAGCTCCATGCACTGTTACTTTTGATACCTTTTTCCAGTGGGAGTCCTAAAAATTTGCATGGCAGTTGCCCCATTTTGAATCCTAGAATTCTCAAAATTTGAACCTCATTAGGACAGTTTGAGTTGAAGAAGAAAACCTCTGATTTGGCCTTGCTTACTTCTTGCCCTGAAGCCCTAGAATAATCTTCAAGCAATTTTTTGTACCTTTGTGCCTCCTTTGTCGTTGCTTCACCAAATAGCATTGTATCATCTGCAAATTGTTGGTGTGTGATATTAGGTAGACTACTAGTTACTTGCAGGCCTTGAATCTAGCCGGATCTCCTTGCATTTTCAATCGATCTCCCTAGTGCTTCAGCCATTATTATGAACAAGAATGGGGATAGAGGATCCCCCTGTCTCAACCCTCTTGAGGCTGTGAAGTATCCTTCCAGGGAGCCATTTACCAATATTGAGTATCGCGGGCAAGCCACCCAGCCAAAGATCCAATCTAACCATTCCTTCTGAAAACCGAAAGCTTCCATTACCTTAAAGAGGAATCTCCAACTCACTCTATCATATGCTTTTTTGATGTCTAATTTCAACAACATGGCTGACTCATTCAGTTTTTGAATTGAATGAATAACTTCTTGGGCAATGATTACCCCATCAAGGATTGAGCGATCTGGGACAAAGCTTGTTTGTTCCTCAGATATAATAGAGGGAAGAATTTTCTTCAGTCTGTTGGCTACAACTTTAGCTAGTATTTTGTAAATTGTATTGCATAGCGATATTGGGCGGAAGTCTTCCCAATAGTCAGGTTTCTCTTTTTTTGGAATAAGAGCTAGTAGAGTGTTGTTCGCTTCCTTTAAAACCCTTATGTTCAATCTGGAGTCTTCAATGGCTTCCCATATTTCCTTTCCCAAAAAGTGCCAACATTTCTGAAAAAAACCGGCCGGGAAACCATCTAGACTGGGGGCCTTTTTTGGCTGCATCCCAAAAATTGCCTCTTTCACTTCCTCTTCAGAAAATTTAGCATTCAATGCTCTCATTTGGGCTTGAGAAACCAATTTCGGTATAAATTGCAAGGAGGCATTGTGAGCTTGCCAGTTTGAACCTTCCCAATCATTGAGCAAATTCTGAAAATAATTTACCGCTGAGACCTTGATATCCTCCAAATCCTCCAACAATCTGCCATCCCCATCTTTCATGCAAGAAATTATGTTGAATTCCCTTCTTGCTCTTGTGGAATTATGAAAAAAATTATAGTTTCTATCCCTTGATTTTAACCAGACTTCTCTAGATTTTTGCCTCCAGAAAATTTCTTCTTTGGCCAGTAAGTCATTAAGCTTACTGTTAAGAGCCTTTTCTTTCATGTAGCAAGCTTCATTCATCCCACATTTCATAATTTCATCTGCTAAGAATTCTAATTCTTCCTCGATTTGCACTTTCTCTTCGAAATTTTTTTTAAAGCTAACTTTGTTCCAATGTTTTAAACGCTGCTTTAGATATTTTAACTTTGTGGTCACATTGAATAAGCTTGAGCCCTCCGTAGGGCATTCCTTCCACCATTGTTCAAGTAAATCCATCACTCTAGGATCCTTAAACCACATCATTTCGAATTTGAAGGGACATTTGATCGGTCCCTTCTCCCCATCTAAGTGTAGTTGAACTAGGAAATGGTCAGAGCCAGTTCTAGAATTTATCTTGCTCTCTAAGGAAAAAGGAAAGGAGCTCAGATTTCCTTTGAAGAAAAAATGATCTAATTTTTCCGCAATACTACCAAACCCTTTTCTACGATTCGTCCATGTGAAAGTACTATTGCTTATGGGTATTTCCAATAAAGAGTTTCTCTCCACAAAGCTACATAAATCCTTTTGGGACTGAAGAGCTTTACCTAATCCCCCTTTCTTGTCTTCCATTCTAAGAATGGCATTAAAGTCCCCACCTAAAATACTGGGGTCCTAATGCAAGTCTTGCAAAATACCATCCAATTCTTGCCATACTACTCTTTTCTGAACACACATCATGGGGCCATACACATTTTTCAAATTGAAATGAAGGTTCGAGATTAAGCTTCTTACCTTACAAACCATCCAATGTCGGCTCGAGTTCAACACTTCTAATAAGACTATCTGGGGTTTACAAATGTTCAGCAAACCTCCCGAAGCACCTTCCGCTTCTGAGCCAGTCCATTTCCAAGACTTCAATTTCCTACCAAATTTCTCCAGCGCTGACCTGCCTAATTTTGTTTCTTGGAAAAGGAAAATTTCTGCTTGACTCACTTCAATGTGGTGCCTAATTAGGTTCCACTTGTTAGGGGCATGTAAGCCCCTAACATTCCATGTTAAGATTTTCATTGTTGTTCAAGAAGGGCACCACCCTTCCCTACTTTTATCATAGTGTCGATTTTTTGTTGACCATTGGCTTCACCATCCTGCTTTCTCTTCTCTTGATTAGGGATTCTACCCTGCTTTTTTTGATCCCCACAGTTTGGAGTTAATTTGAAAATATCCCTTCTATGAATTCCTAAACGAGATTTAGCCTCCTGAAGATCCTCAGTCAACTTCCGCTTTTTGCCTGATTGTGGGCTTAACAACTCTGACATGACTTGATCGTCTGGCTCCCAAGTTTCCTCTAACCCGTCTATGCTGAGACCATCCCCCAATAGCCCTGACTTTGATTTGGCCGCCTCTGCTAATTCCACTAATTCCTTCCCAACTTCTATCAAAGAATCTAACTCAACATTCAGACAGCTATCCCCCATAATTTCTAGAGTCTCAAAAATTTTATCTTCTAACTCCTCAAACTGCAGCTCCCTCCCCTTCTGTTCTTCTTGAGGCACCTGAGTTCCATCACTTTCATCCATTAAAGATGGATTAAAAGTCCCCTTTGATGTAACTCCTCCCTTAGGAGTCAGATTATCATCATTTACTTTAGGAGAGGCCCGAACAGCCACAGTCGGTGACTGTTCGCATACACCCTTTGGCGAAATTAGGGTTTCAGAGATAATTCGGGCTGACATTCGGAGATTCGCCGATGGGGTCTCCAGCGAACACGATTTCCTTGCCTCTTTATTGCTTACTCTACATCCCAATGTGCACACCAGATTGTTGTGCATTAAAGAGTCCCGTTCTAACTTTTGAACCCAGGTCCCATAGTCCGTTATCAGTTCAATCTCGCTCCAAATCATCCTTTCTACATTATTTTCCACACAGATGCGCACATAAGTTTGATTTTTCTTAGCTAATTTCCTTTCTTCTGCACAGACAAAAGTACCCAGATGATTCCCTATTTTCTCAAGAATGGAGGGAGCCCAATATTCCTGAGGAAGGTTTGGTAAGTTGTACCAATCTTGTTGGAATTCCAGCACATGGGTCATTGGATCAAAACCCACTGACCACTTCCTTAAATAGAAGCCGCAACCATCTAAAACCCAGACCCCACGAACTATTTGGTCTTTGATATTTCTGGTAGGGCAGACTACCAAGAAAAAATTATTTTGAAGCATTTTAAGTTGCAAATCAGAGCCCCAACAATCTTTCCACCATTTCTCTAAATATTCCCAGTTGAGAACCTTTCCAAACCATTTACCAAACAAACCTAAATGTTCTAACCTCAAAACCTCAGCTTGTAGTTTCGAGGAGCTGATGACTACTTTGGTTCTTCTGCTTTTTGCTTCTTTGGGCCAGGATGAGCCATGAGTTCCCTTTACGCCCTTTGACCTATCTTCCCGAACTTCCTCCCATTCCTTGGCCGAGGACTTTTTTTTTTGCCATTCCATTCCTCCCCTCCCAAGCCTAGCTTTAGTGTTCTTTCTTGAAACTTGTCTACCCGGACGCGAGAAATCATTTTGCCCCATTTTTGATTCCTGTTGTTGCCTAGGTCTGCGAAATTCTTCGTTACTATATTGTCCATGCTTGTTCCTTCCTCGTGCAAATCCAACAATATTGTTCTAAAAATGCTCGTGACCCGGTCCCTCAGAAAAGCGACCATTCGATGCCATAATCTGTGGTCGGGCCCATCAATCTTTCCTCCAAACATGCTCAAGATTCCTGTGACTGTTTGGGTCTCACCTCCTCCTCTACGCCGAAACTTTTTCTCGACTATCAGAGCTCCATGATTTTAAGCTCACCTCTTAAATTGATTCATGTTCCATTTCACGCTTTGAACTATTGTACAAAATCTCCGATCATATGCAAATACTTTCTTGGCATCATTTAACTTTTCACCGAAATAGGCAATGGTCACCTTCTTATTCAACACCGCTCCAATGGCACAACCACTGGCATCACAATCCACCTGAAACACCTTGTTGAAATCTAGGAGGGCTAGAACATGTTGCTCTGTCACCTTCTGCTTCAACAGCTCAAAATGTTTTTCCGCTTCATTGCTCCACTTGAATTCTTTTCTATCCCCTCTCATTGTTTCACTAAGGGTCCACAAATACTACCCAAGTTTCTAAATGAACTTTCTATAAAAATCTAGCCAAACCATGGAAAAAGATCTCACCGTAGCAAGCAGCTTCTGGGGTAGGCCATTCCAGAATAGCCTTCACCTTCTCTCCTCGTCCATCTTGAGACCTTCTGCTGAGACCACAAACCCTAAGTACACTAACTCCCTCTTCACAAAACTGCACTTCTTTAGATTAATCAACAATTTCTCTTCTCTTAACTTCTCAAAGGCTCTCCGAATTTGCATCAGATGCTCATCCAATGTCTTATTGAAAATCAAACACGCCCAAATACACACAACAAAACTCCCGTAAATTATTTAAGATTCTTGTTCATGAGCCACATGAATGTGCTTGGTATTGGTTAGGCCTAAAAGGCATGACTAACCACCATACAGCCCTCTTTGGTCTTGAAGGTAGTCTTCATCTATCTTCCTCCTAATCAATTTGGTGATATCCACCTTTCTCGTGATCAATTCAGGAAGCACCGAGCTCCACTCAATAGCCCATCAGTCATCCATCCTCAAGTGTGGAAATATGTACTTCGATCATATCTCTTGTTTATGGCCCAGAATCTATACATCCTCCACCCCCATCCTTCTTCGGGTGCTAGCAACGCAGTATCATACATGGACTCAAACTCTCCAAAGATCAAACCCTTTCTCACAACTTTGAACTCTGTTTGTTCAACTCTCATTTCTAATCGGAGCTAGCCCCATGAGCTTTTTACATTATTTGGCAACCGCTCCAAGAATCGGGTTAACTGATGACCTAGACCTCCTTTAATAGTGGTAAACCCTTAGGCACATTACATCGTAAACAATATCCCCAAACTCATCCAACATCCTGTAAACTTTTCCTCCTCGAACCTTCTCACTATCCTCCTTACTCACTCTAGGAATCAATGCATAACACACATGCTCATGCTTCATACGTTCTAAAAATTTTCTTCCATCTACATAACAAATTATAGCACTACTACATACCTTTTCTTCGGTCTCCTTTAGGGGTTTCAACTTGTGATGAACCCCATCCTTTGTCAATGAATAAGTGTTTGCATGGCCATCATGTATAGCTCACCTATCAAACTACCATGGCCTCCCCAACAACATGTGACATGCATCCATGGGGATGATATCATGAGTACCTCATCATGGTAGCTCCCTTGTATCTTGAACTTTATTAGGCACTGCTCATTGACCAAAACTTTATGGTCTTTCTGCAACCAGGCAATCCGATACGGATGTGGGTGCCTTCCCTCTTCAGCTTCAACTTTGTGGCGATCTCCTCCGGATACTGTGCATTATCGCTGCCCACCATCAATAATGACCTCACAGCATTTTCTTTCACACTTTCACCTTGTACGAAACAAATTCTTCCTCTGTTCTGGTTCCTTTTCCTCAGTCACTAGGGCTCTCCTAATCACTAGGGCTTCTCCCTTTTCAGCATCATCTGAATGTTCAGATTGGGCCTCCTCATCTGCATGTGCAACCCTTCCACAACCTTTTGGCCTTTTGTCTGCCCTTCCTTGATGTTGTGGACATTCATAGGCCTGATTCCCTTCTTCACCACACTGGAAACAAGTTTCTTTGAAACCACCTCTTCTAGATCCTTGTCTATATTTCCCTCGTCCTCTACCTCTTTGATCACTACTGTTTTGATCACGAGGGTGGTAGAAGTTGTCATTCCTTTGGCTTCGGCTGGCACCCACATCTTCACTTTTCTTTTCATCATCATTTCATTTTTAAAGGTCTTCCACTGCCCTTTCTACTTTGACCTCCTCGTCCTTTTTGCTTGCCATCAAATCTTTTGTTCAACTTCTCTTCCACCTTCAAAGCAAACTGATACACATCCTCAATGGTGGTCATTCCGACTAGGCTTAACTCTCCTGAATGCTTGGTCGTAACCCATTAAGATATTGGGCTACCTTCTCCTTATTGGCCTCTGTGTGGCCTATTCTGATGATTATCTTGTGAAAATCTTCAGTATATTCTTTCACAGATCTACTCTTGCTTCAACCTCGCAATTTCTTCAATAGATCTAACTCGTAGTTCACTGGTATGAACTGCTTCTTTAGTTTCTCTACCATGCGATCCCATCTGGTGATATTTCCTTTCCTCTTCGATTTCTTTCCAATTGGACCTCTTTCCACCAAAATCGGCATGGCCCTTCGCCTTTCATTTTGCAAACTTAACCCGATCCGGGTCCTATTTCTTCATACTCAAATATTCTTCTAGCTCGTTGATCCAACTGGATCAAATCTTCCACGCTTAGATCAACAACTGGGATTGCCCGGCCTTTTCCCCATCTTGAAATTTGGTCTTGATCAATTGCTTCTTCTTCCCTTCTACATTTGAACCTTCTTCTCTTCTCTCTTCATCCTCACTTTCCTCCCTAGGTTTAACCTCTTTCAATCGGCCGCTTCTTGTAATGCGCTAACTGCCTCCTGGAGGCCACGCTGCATCTCTTCCACTAGCATTTTGCTGCCCTCAACCACTCCTCTAACACCACCACGCCTACATGCATCACTCTTGGAGGCATCTTTCTTGACTTCAACCCACAACCACGGTCCTGGTGTGAACTGCCTCACGATCGGC
This sequence comes from Sequoia sempervirens, assembly GCA_007258455.2. Taxonomy (NCBI): domain Eukaryota; kingdom Viridiplantae; phylum Streptophyta; class Pinopsida; order Cupressales; family Cupressaceae; genus Sequoia; species Sequoia sempervirens. Next base: position 20,457 of record VDFB02052991.1, read on the forward strand.
GATCTGTCCACACGCTCAAGAAAACTTTTATTCGATACTATCGATGAAGGCGCCATTCTAATTTAGAAAAACAATAACCCACTAGCAAAGAGAATACCTATTATTCAGAAATGGAGCTCACATGTAGAGATCCTAAACTTAAGTTCTCTACAAAAAATATTTTATGAAAGCATAGAAAGCCACAGAATCCCTCGCAATAAGTAGCTTTTGTCTCCAAAAAGTTACCCAAAAATTAGAAACCCAATGCATAAATAGAGCTCCTCTTGTTTGGAGCCAAAACAACATTCAAATTTGAGGTTTAGGCGTTTGAGCCAAAATTATAAATTAAGTTCAAATTTCAAAGAATATTTGCAATTGTATCTTCTAGAAACGAATCTCGGCCATAACTTTGACCTGTGGACCTGACCGCGGGAACCGCTTGAACTGCTAAGATCTAGAAGTCAATAACGGTTTGAAATTTCTTACACTAATTTCTTGGAAAGCTCTGTGGCCGATCCAGAAATCTATGCCTAAATATTGCTTCTGAAAGATTTTCGTGCAAATCAGAAACTAAAATCAGAATATCTTCAACCCAAGAAATGTAAAAATAAAAACTGAATTAGGGAATTTCATTATGACAAAAGGGTATCTAAAATGTAAAACATCTAAAACTCGAGAACTTGAAATTAATCTATTTTGGGTGATGCAAGATTTATTTTACACCACCGGAGCCCCTCGCATCATACATCATGGCCTGTCATAAGGTTACACTACTTTGCTTGGTCGACATTGTGACTTGGAGGAGAGTCCCCGGTGGAAACATATATTGAATAAGAATGGTTGGCCAAAGTGTAATCTATTTATGTGGATTTTGATTATAAATAAATGCCTTACTTGGGAGAACATCAGGAAAATGGGATTTGTGGCCCTTCGATTTGCTTTCTTTATGGAAACAGTGAGGAGAATTCTAGCCACCTTTTCTTCTAGTCCTCTTTTTTGTCTAAAGTTTGGGGATTGTGGTGACATTTGTGAAAGAGATCATTTGTTCAGGCCTCGTCTTTGTATGATCTTTGGATGAAATTGGACCTCCTTCCAGCTTCTGCATCCTTCTTGGTGGTTGCTTGGGATTTGTGTCCTTCCCTAATTATCTAGCAAATTTGGTTGGAGAGAAATAGGGGATTTTTTAGGATCATAGGCAGGTTACCCTTTAGACCTAGTTTAAGATTAAAAGTATGCTCAAAGAGACTATATGTTGCAAGGTATGCACCCTTGGTCTCATTGTGTTGTGCAACACAATGCTTGAGTTTGTGACATGGCTTAACGACCTCCTATGGATTCATTAACTTCGGCGGTTGTATTAGGCATTAACAGGTTGATCTTTTGGTGCAATGACAACCATCTGTACAACAATTGGTATTAAAGAGCCTTTGCCACGGGTTCAACGCCCTTGCTTGCATTGAGGGGGATTTTTGCAAGGTGTGCGCCCTTTGTCTCCTTGTATTGTGCAACACAATGCTCGACTTTGTGACATGGCTTAATCACTTCCCCTGGATTCATTAACTCTGGCGATTGTATCTGGCATTAACAGGTCGATCTTTTGGTGCAAGGACAACCGTCTGTGCAACACTATAAAGGCTAAGTTCAACTTGGAGGAGCCTTTGACCTCCAATGATTCTAAATTCTTTTCCCTTTTGGAGCTTTCTAGGGCCCCTAAGGCATATCTTTGGCATGGTTCCAAGGTGAATTGTGTGGGTAAGTGGCATTCACCCTTGATTGGTGTCTATAAAAAAAACACAGATGGTTTTGCTCATGGTAACCCAAGTGTTGCTGGCATTGGTGGTGTGGGACATGATAGCAGCCCAGGTTTGTAATGCCTACTCACAAAAAATCATATTAATAATATAAAATTGAAAAATGAATACTTGCATTAAATGTTGAGAGAATATGATCAAAACGAAAATCTAATATTCACACAAATAAATTTTATTTGTTAGAATGCGGTTTTTTTAAAAGAAAATTTAGAAAGAAATAAATAATCTAAACATTATATACTTGTAGAGTACACATCGGTCTGTAATGATACATTGCTTAATTTAAATCTATGTTCACAAACTATGGCTTCACTTTCATTTCCCCATCCAAAGATCAACACTATTATCTAATCAAGTAAACATCCGCACGTAACCATAATTCCATTCTGGTGACTCTGCAAGAACAAAGTTAGCTTTTATTGCTTTTAGATTTAAAGCTTAATATAGAAGCAAGACCCACACAAGAGGTTCGATGCTTAAGGATCTAAGGAAAAATAGTTTCTAATAAGATTCAAATGATTTTTTTGGCTTTTAAGATCTTAAAAATATTTCTATTAAACAATTTTCTAATAAATACAGATGATGTCGCTAAAAAGAATGGTTTTGGAAAAATCTCTTATTACAAAATACCTCCCCTCTTAACCTGAACAAAATCATAATCATATTTAATCATAATGATTTCTATAATCTGAACAGTACTGAAGATATTATTTTCTAATAAGAAGAAAACTACTATTTTAAATTGCCTCTATTATAACAGAATGTCATATATGCTAATATACAGATTCTTTACTGCCACAAAACAAATATTCTTTCTATCTTTTACTCAGAATGATAGGAGAAATTTTTAAAATATTTACTTGCTCAAAAGTCTTGCTCAAAACAATCCTTCTTTAGATCTACTTACTAAAAGAATCCTTTGCTCAACAAAACTAAACTCCACAAGACAGTAAATAGGTTCATTCTCTAAAACTACTCACCTGGATTTTTTTTTCGATCCGCAACCACAAGGTCAATCACATCCAGAAGTTGCTCCTTATTGATATAATCTTCCTTCAAATTTGAAACAACATAATTTATTCACCATATTGCTCTATATAACCACTATTTACAACTACCTAGGTCTGGAGGCTTTTATTTCTACAACAACTCGAATCATCAACAAATCAACAGTGAAGATCAACAATATGTATAAATATAAATATGATATGTATAACTAAATAAAACTATCTTTCTGCTCTCCACCCAGCCACCCCCAAGCATAACATTGGCTCACACAGAGCTGCAATTTCATCCTTAAGCTCACATATAGCAAATTTGTATTTGGCTTACACAGAGCAAATTAATGGCGAGCACACAGAACAGGATGTTAATATCATATTAAATCATTTTTAATCCACTATCAACCTGCGAAAAACATTAACATAGCAACAGATATCTTACCTTTTTTTTTCCAGATTCCAATCCCTTTTTGCTGCCTTCCCTCTCACTCCCCTCCTTTCCAAGAATTTCTTTCAATTAATTAGAACACTTCCATCCTTTTCCAACCCTTCATATTTCTTGAAAATAAAACCAATAATAATAGGAACTATACAATTTCCCCATAATAACCACTAAGTACAATTATTTGAGTTACTTTATTTATTACTCTAATTGCTAAACTATTTTATAATTAAAACAACCCTTATTACAATACTTTTCCACATAATCAATACTTAATGTTTATTAACATTCTATAAGCAAAAATATTATTAAATGTTTAATGTTCATCTTTATATCATATTATTTTGTCAAATAAATATCCCAACAAACAAAATTAGCTATGACCCTTCAGGTTGTGCTCAATTTTTCTTCTCCATTTATATGAGAGTGCACTCTAATAATCAAATGGATGCCTAGGTTATTCTCAAGGCATTGGAGAAATCTTGTGAGTTGGGATGGAGGAAGGTGATCTACAAGATGGATTCAATGATTCTTGTTTCTCTGATAAACAATCAGGACTTCTAGAACTCTTCCTAGAGATTAGGTGTGATTGCTAGACAAATTCTCAATATGGCCTCAAATTTTGTTTCTATTTCCTTTGTGCATATTCCAAGGGAGTGGAACAAAGTGGTTGATTGTCTCGCTAAATGGGATTCTAATGAAATGGGAGCTTGGTCTGTTTGGGGTTGGATTCAGCTTGACCAACAAAAAATTTAGCAACTTGCTTAGTTTCTTCATGAGGATCAAAATGATTAATTGTGCTAGATTGGTCTGTTTGTATGCTCTTTGGTGTTGGGAGGATGGCTAGTGTGGTGGCCTTTAGAATACCTATTGTAGACACCCAAATTTGATCACTCCCATATGATCAAATTTCCTCCTTTATTCATCAATTCTGTCAATATTAATTTATTTAATTAATATTGCGCTTCCCACATAAGACTCTTAAAGTGTTTAATTTAATAATTAAATACTTTATTTGGTGCTTTTATCTTCTCTAAATTAAATAAATACACCAATTTATTTAATTTAGTCATCCTAATCTATTGAATTAAAATCAATTTAAAATTCTTCTTTTCTCACTCCTTGTCACATCCTCCATAATCCATCTCTAATATGAATTAATTTAATTAATTCATATTTAGGGTGTGCATCCTCTTAATCAAGGATTAATGTCACATCCTCCTACATTTGCCACTTGTCTCTAATCTTCCATTAATTATCATAATCAAGTGTTTGCACAACTTTAATCAAAGTCATTAGCCATTTTTAGCACCACTTTTTGGTCAATTCTTCCATTTTTCCTTTTTGGACATTGACCCTCCTTCCCATGAGAATTTTTAATTCTCATTTATTCATCCCATGTCTCTCTCCTCCCCATGTGAATTTTTAATTCACATTTTGTCTTTCCAAGGCTTCTAGAATATTTGACATGTCACCTCATGCACATGTGACCAATTCCCACCTTTTTGGAGACCCTCTCTTATCCTTTAGACTCTCCTAAGAATGTGAATTTTTAATTCACATTTATTTCTCCAACCACCTCTCCTTTTCCCATGGAGATTTTTGAGGAATTCCAAAATTCCTCAAATGTCCCTTTCACTCTCACTTGGGGACAACAAATTCCTTTTTGAGGAGATCTTCTCACTCCCCAAGGTACTTGGAAGGTACTTGTCCTTCCTCCACCTCATGTACCTTTTGGCCACCTCATTTACACTCACCTTCCTTAGCCACTTCACCATCCACATGTCAAGATGTGAGGGCTTGTGGGTTCTCAACCCACCATAGCCCTTCATCTTGACCTTGTTGGATCAATCTCAACCATTGAATTCTCTAGAGAATTCAAGTTCTCCTATAAATACCCCCTCCTCAAGGGCATTTTCAACACTTAGCCATTTTATAACTTGCTGCCAATTTGCATTCTCAATCATTCACTATCATCTAGCCATCCATTTAATCATTTTGCATAAGTTGATCTTGCATTTAGTCACTCAAGAAGTCATCTAAGGAGCACACAAAGTCATCCAAATCAAGGGCCAACCAAGGAGTCTCCAATAGCAAGGAAGGTATAATCATTTGCATCTTGTTTTATCTACTTTCCTTCTTGTTTTATCACTCTTTAGGCTAATCTTGAAGTGTCCTTAGTCTTTTATCATTCGCATTTTTAGTTATTTTGCACATTAGAGTAGGGTAAAATTCTAAGGTACACACCTATAATTTCTCCATAGGCCCTAACTTTGATATTTCTTTGAAGTTTTGGGGCTTCATGGCCCTTTTGTAATTCTCTATTATTCTTTCAATAAATTTTCACCCCTTTTTTATAATTTTTTTAAAGTTAATGCAACATCGTTGTCTTTATAGCACATATCCTAGACTAGTGGTATTATCTCTAGCATTCAATAACACTGCCGAACACTTTGCAATTATAAATCCTCTTTGCTTGTTACTATTCCCTCATGCCAGTCCCTTTCCTTCCCCTATATACCGAAAAATTCTCCTCATTTTCATACTCTTCTCATGGAGACTTCAATTCGATTAAGATCCAACAAAAGACAAGTTGCTTTCCTCAGTCAAATCACTTACCACAAGCTCAAGATGATTTGTAGGATCAACAACAAGCTTGCTTTTGAAGCTATACGAATTCATATCTTGGGTCGCTAGTTCCTAGCATCAGTTGACAAATATAGAGTAAACATAGACATTTCCTCCCGCTTTCTAGCCTCTCTCCTCGACCTCCAAGAGCCAAATGTTGACACACTACTATTACTTTGTGAAGTGTTCAAGCAAGATGTTCTCCTTGATGATATCAATATCATTGTGTTGGAAAGTCCTGATATTGATATTCCCTATCCAAGAGACCTACCCAAATTGTTGCAGTCAAATGCATTAGTTAAGAGACAACTGTTCCTTCTGAATTTGGATACAGAAGAACTGGCACGACATCGTTGATGGTCAAGTCAGGGTAGGAATTTCCTTAGGTAGTGGGTAGGTATTGAGCATGACGATAATTTTTTATAGTTGAAACATTTTGTTGAAGTAGTCAATTTAGACAAGTTTTATTGCAAAGTTAAGTAGCAGACCAATACCGCTCATTCTTAACTTTTTTTTTTTGCTTTCGCTACTCATCTCTAGTTATTACGGTCAAAACCACAATAATCTGATCCTCAATGATTTTGTCTAATGTAAGTATGCAGTATTTGCACAACTATTGTAATTGAAAGATGCTCAACTAAAAGAAGTTGATTTTGTATTGTTGTTGAAACTATTCTCTTTGTTTTGTCATGAAGCCCATGTACAATGATGATGAAAAATGTTATAGATTTTTGTATTCTATTCTTTTTATGATTATTAATCCAATATCGAGAAAAAATATTTCAATGTCATGTTTACAAATATCAAAATGAATGATTCAATGCTATCATGATATATTATAAATAATTACAAGCATAACACTAACTGCTAGCAGAATTAGTAACCGTAATTGATTATTAGAACATATCACTACATTAGTTCAATCACTTCTTTTTATTGAAAAAAATAATAGACTATATTAACTACATTGTAATATAATTAATAGTCATTTATAAAATGAACTGAAAGAAGCCAAGTAGATATGTGTAAGCCTTGCAAACCGCTACAAGAAAACAAGACACAAGCGAATGAATACAACTTAATATAATACCAACAACAAATGTGTAGTAATTTATTACCATAAACCAAACAAATCTACATCATACTGTACATGTGATACAATTTGATATATTGATTTGATCATTTTCATGTTCTTTAATTAATTGCACCTTGAGCCAATGTCCACTTGCCTTTTTTGATTTGATGGTTATTTACTATGCACTTGTTCGAAAACACACAAATTTTGACTACAATGATATTAATCAAGAAATGTGTCATCCTATCCTCTAATAATAATCAATCTGCTTTCCTACAACTACATCAATTCCTTTACTTACTGAAACTTCAACTTATGTCAATGGCTAAGTACCTAAATTTAGTTTTTTCCGCTATACATTTTGCACTAAAAATATACATAATTAAACCAATACCTTTTGTCTAGCAATTCATTAGTATTTATTTCTCATTGAAATTGCATCCCTTAACAATAAATATAATAAAGCAAACACTATTATTATAAATTCCAATTATGACATCCTATTCATATACATCTGATCAAGTTCACATTTACAAGCCTCTAACTTGCAATCCATGGACCTTCTAGAAGAGCTGATTTGCTTTCATATTTTCACAAGACTCACTCTCAAAGAGGTTATTCAATTTTCTCTTGTTTCTCGTAAATGCTTTGTAGCAGTGAAGTCATTAAAAAATATCAAATGCTATAGCTTTGATTTAGTAGATAACAATGATATCAAACTTTTGGCAACACTTTCTAGAAATGGAAGAACTATGCATCGATTTTCCAGTAGCAACTTTTACACAAGTTAGTAACTTTTCTCTTTTCACACTCACTTTTCTTTATTTACACTTCTCTCTTTTTTTTTACTTCAATTTTGGAAACAGACAATGGAATTGTCGCACTTGGCCCTGTCATTCTGAAACTTAGAGAAGTTCATATTGAAAATCGATGCTGTGAACGAGAACTTTGTAGATAGTATCCTATTATTGCATTGCATCCTAAAAAATGCTCCTTTGTAAAATGGTGTCTATGACATAGATCTCCAATTTCTAAATAGTTTTTTACAATTACACCAAGGTGATCCCACAATACTGGTTTACACTTTCTCGAAGATCTTGCTTTTTGTTGAAATCACATATTTTTAGAAAATATAATGATTTAAGCCTTGAAAAGTTCCATTTAAAGGATTCCAATTGAAGAGGGTTTCATCAAACCAACTTAGATAAAATCCCCTTGGATATAACCCCACTAGTTTTAAACCATATCTATAACGGAGTCTCCTTTACACCCATCAAAATGTTGATAAAAAACCACTTTTGTTTGATCTTTTTGGGGGATCAAATGAATTCATTTAAATTTTATTTTTTTGTGAGTATGCAGTCCTTATTATAAGCTTCCCAAAAATTATAATTTTAAATAAATTTAATTTGATTATTATATTTATTTTTTATTTCTTATGAATGTAGGTTTTTCACTGAAAATCAAGCTCTATGTTTTGCACATGTGGAAAAATAGCAGATTATCAAAATAGAATTCTAAAAATATTAGTGCATTAGATATTGATGTCTTTGATCCAGTAAAAAAAATAAATTGATTTTTGATACATACAAAAAATGTTATGTTGTATATGGTCCGCATATGTCTACAGTGTAATTGGTTTGACTTAAAAACTTGATTAAGGAAAAAATATTCAATAAAACACTATGAAACCAAATGAAAGCACTAGATATCATAGTTACAAATCTAAATTTGAAAAAAAATAGAATTTTATCTTCACATCAATGGGGTGATCCCACTAGTGGTTTATAATTTTGGCCAAAATGAACACTAAAATTATTATTTTAACTAAATCTTCACATTTGGGCACCTATGAAGCTAAAGTGAAGAATTTGAAGATGATGCAAACTAGAGTCTTGTCACATTTTTTCTATAGATTCTAAAAATATTTTTTTAATTTTTTTGGAATCAGATTGCACTTCTTTTTCCATCTCCCATGAAAACTGATTTTTTTCAAAAAATCATTTTTAAAAAGTGACTCACACCGTATAATGCATAACTTTTTTCATAAAGGATAAAATTCTAATTCTTTGAAATTTATATTTGTAACTCCGATATCTAGTGCTTCCACTTGGTTAGACATTTTTTATTGAATATTTTTTCTTTAATCAAGTTTCAAAGTCAAACCAATTACAATTCAGACATAGTCGACCGTATTATAACTTTTTTGTATATATCAATTTTTTTTTTTGGTTGGATCAAGGACTTCAATATCTGGTGCACTCATTTTTCAATGTTTTTTTATAATCTTCTATTTTCCACATGTGCATAACAGGACCTTTGTTTTGATGAAAACCTATGTTTAATAAAACTAAAAAAATAAATACATAATAAAACCCAAAACATATTAAAATTATATTCAATGGATAGCTCGTTTGAGGACTACTTGATTCTAGTTGGGTTTGTGAAGATTCCTCTATTTTCATCCTCAACCCGAGCTCAAGTGCCAAATTTTAGGTTTTTTGTGTGTCTCAGGGAGGAGATGAGGATTTAGGGGGGTTTGTAGAACCATAGGGGTTCGAGTGAACCCCTAGGGGTTCATTCGAACCATGGTTCGCTTGAACCTAGGTTTGAAGCGAACCTCTTCAAGGGGTTCGCTCGAACCCCTTTCATATGATTTTTTTTTTGTTTTTGGCACAAAATTTTAAGGGGTTCGCTTTCGAACCCAAGTTCGGCAGAACCCCTTAACTTCTAGGTTCGTACGAACCCCCAAAATCATTTTTTTTGCCATGGGATCATTTTTTCTCAATTTTCCTTCCTCCATCAAATTGTAAACCACTATTGTGGCTTCACCCCATGGAAAAAAGTTATGTTCTATATGGTGAGCATCACTCCTTAAAAATGTTGTTTAATGAAAAAAATAGTTTTCAAAGGAGATGGAAAAGAAGTGCAATTTGATTCCAAATTTTTTTAAAACAATATATTTAGAATCTACAGACAAAATGTGACAAATCACTAGTTTGCATCATCTTCAAATTCCTCATAGTTTAGCCGCTATAGGTGCCTGAAAGTGAAGATTTAGGTAGAAAAAATCAGTTCAGTGTCTAGTTTGGCCAAAACTTGTAAACCGGTATTGTGGGATCACCCACCAGTTTGACCCACAAGTTTTCTCTAGTCTATTGAACTAAGATTGACCCAGAATTCAAAATGACTGATTTTGTAAAATATAGTTTTTGTATAGACAAGTTTGCAAACTATATTTTCTTTCTATATAACAACACTTTACGTGATACAATTTTTAGCACATATCATACTTATACTTTGGCTTCTTATAAAACATGTTCTTTCATGCTTTGTGAAAAGTATATTTATGAAACTATACAAAGAATTGTAATTACAAAACAATTTTATGCTCAATACAATCAAGCTTTATTAATAACTATACTTGTCATAGCTAAAAAATGATATTGTATCACAATAACAAATAACAAACATATTCAATACAATCAAACTTTATTAAGAGCTATATTTGTCATAGCTATATCACAATTATAAATAACAAACATATTCAATTTCTATTTTTTTTTGACTTTGTACAATACAAGAAAAAGAAAACAACAAACATAGCTTTTCTGTATCAAAAAATGTTCATTTTTTTCCGAAAAAACAATTGAACACACCATTGACACGAAAACTAGTGAAATGAACATTCCCACCAACCAAGCCTTAAAAAATGTCATTACTTTGCATGTAGGATCTAGTGTATGTGACAAGACATAAGTTGCCGCAAAAAAAGATTTTACACTACACAAAGTTCACTAACACAAGCTTTTATGACAATAAATAAAGAAACAGATACTAGTTATGACTCCCATAAATTAATATATGCCATGGCAAAAAACAATGGACATAGTACACTAATGAAGTTTTCAGTCTAATCAAGGGTACACGTGTATGCATAATGCACATTGAATAGATAAGTGTCTCCGTAATCGATAACGTGCTAAGACATATTATATTGTGTGATGTTAGGACCTTACCTTGATTTATATAGTTAATTATGATAGTTCTAAGATATCAAAAAGCAAGATTTAATTATGCAATGACAAATATCGATGCACATGTCAATGCTAAGTAGCAGGAACCCTTAAGTACAACCCTTGTTAAGTATTTCATGCATCTCTTTGTTGCAATAGTTTATTAGCAAAAATATTGTCTATACTTAGACACTCTAGCTCTATCATTTGTATATAATGGAACTTTCAGAAGACCTCATTTTCTTTCATATCTTGCTGAGATTGACCTTGAAAGAAGTCATTCAATGTTCATTGGTTTCTCACAAATGGCTTAGGGTAATGAGACTACTTACAAAAAGCAAGTGTTATAGCTCTGATTTGGTACACCACAATGACATTAAGCTTTTACAAAGTTTTATTGAAATGGAAGAACTATGCATGGACTTCCTACTTGCACATTTTAGATAGGTTTAACTACATTTCTTTTTGTTATCAAGTTTTTTCCCCTTTTATTTAGATTAGTGTATTGTCTAATTGTAATTCCCAACACAGACAACGAAGCTCACAAACTTGCGTTTGTCCCTTGGCAACTTGCAAAAGATGATATTAAATCTAGATGCTACTCACAGATATCCTGAAGACTACCTAGAATTGTTGTTTTCTATTCTGAAAAATGCTCCCCTTCTAAAAACAATCAAAATTTATCTATATTACAGATTGCCTAATGTTGAATGTGATTTGGACCTACAAATTATAAACGGTGCTCTTGAACTACAAATTCTATTCCTAGAAACTATAATGCTATTATTCTCAACTCACTAAAATGCTAGAAATACTATTCAATTTTGTCTAGCATCTCCAACATACTTTTGTAGTACTTGTTCAGATGTCACAATTATTCAATCTAAAATCAGATATTTTGTATATTGTAAATTATTTTGTGTTCTATCACAAACACATGGTTCTTTTATCTATATAGCAAAACATGTTTCTACTTTTCAACCAATGTTTATTTTTCTCTTCTTGTAAATTATTCATTTGTAAACTAGATATGACATAGTATACAATGCTAGTTTCTAGCATTGCATCGATTTGCATTCTCTTATCAAAATGACATTTGTTGAAAGTCATTGCGAGTACTTCCTATCTCTTAGATAATTGTACTCATCACATATAATTATACATCGTTTTAATTTTATGCGATAATGTCGTGGTTATTTGATACAATAGTGATGAAAGCATTAAATTTTATGACTTATCTGTTAGATTTAAACATTCTACAAATAGATAAAAATTGCCACCAAAGTTTCTTTGCATACATAACTAAGAATGTATAGTTCTTTGCTATCTTTGGTTGGTTATCAATTTATAGATATATTTTTTCCTAGATCATTGCCTTTAATCATACTTGTACAACTCTTGTTGTTCCACATATGTTTATGCTACAAACATAATTCTTCTTGCGAAAGCCCGAAAAATAATGGGGACCACTTACTATGTGATTAACACTATAAATATTATAATAAACACTACAAATATAATCATTAACAATAATATAATATTAAATATAATATATATTAACATAGTAATTTAGTGAAAAGTATTATAAAATATTACAATGAATATTATAATATGATGTAAAGAAAAAGGCTTGCAAAATTGCATAAGGTGTACAAGTGTCACAAGCAAAGACTAATTCTGGGGCATGAGATAACTTCCGAAGAGTGTTGTGTATATGCTCCACGTAATATTGACATGTGGCGAAAGATAAAAGGATTCCGCAATTCTTCCAACCCATACCAACATGTCATTTTCTTGGTTGCAAACCACGAAAGGAATATTGTTGTAGCCTTCCATTGTTTCACATTATGAACAAGACACATCATAATCATCTTGTTGTCTTCTTGAATTGCCTTTGCTTATAAGCAACACCATATGAGAGGCCTCCCATATGGCCAGATTCTTCTTGGCTTGTGCAACTTGTCCATCTTTCGCGGTTCTACAAACCTTTATACTGCCAACAAAATTCTTGATGCGGAGGCTTGAAAACAAGTGGGGATCAATGACTATGGGATTAACTCAAGCAACCAAATTGTTAATGAAACATACCACAACTACATTCACAACTAACCAATTAAGTCCCTGATAAACTTAGTTAACTAGACTTTAGACATTATTACACTACATAAATATTTTGTATTTATCACACAACATTTTATTGATGGTACATTTGACATTACCTTGAATATATAACCACTAAAGAAGTGGAAGTTCATCTAGACTCTAAACTCTTAAATGCCAAGTCCTATGTAGAATTTTCCTCCTAAAACCAAGGCAGCCCCCTTTTCTTAACTCTATCCCACACACAAACTCGTGCATCATTCCCTTTTCCCTTTTTTCATGTGACAATCTTTCTTTTCATGGGCGAGAGTTAATTCTATAACGCTTTAATAAACTCCCACTCCCCTATTTGATTAAAAATAGCTAATTATTTTTTTCAAAGATATTTATTTAACTTATTTAAATATATATATTATTATTGTATATATATATGCATAAACAATATAATTAAAATAATTGATTCCCAATTATTTAATAATTAAAAAGTTTGATTAAATTATATAATATAATTATTTTGTCTCACACCACTCACTATATGGATAACTTGAACAAACAAATTGTAAATAATGACACATGCGGCATGTAACCGAGATGGTTTATTCAAATTGCATCTTCTGCTACTACAGCCATAGCTGCTACTCGCCACTACGTGGCACTTGTTTTGAAATTGTGTTTGATAGACATCAAATCATATGAAAAGAATTGGAGATCAGAAAAGATTTTCAATCACGCCATTGGTGTTCCGTCTGGCAAAAGCATTTGCGTGGGTGCAGCTACAGTGTTTGTTGAGGGACCATCATTGAAACCATCTTATCTCTATATTTCACAATATAATCTCGTCCAGAAGGTTTTGAAAATCAACGGCTCTGATCTGACGAGAGAAGTAGTTGTGCAGCTGCTTTTAGCAATGTCGAAGGCCGTATTTAGGGTTATGACTTCTCGTCGGCAGCGGTCAGTCTGAGATCTACACTATTCGAACAATTTCTTCTAATTTCAATCCTCTTCCAATTTTTCCTCGCATTCTCTGATTCTGTTAAAAGAAATTACCCCCCATAAAAGAAGAAGTATTTTTTTCAATTGGTATAGTACATGCTCAGAAACATATGCATTGTTAGTATCTAGGATTGAATTCTTATTTGGGTACTCTGCAATTCCGTTGGCCGACATCGGTTGCCTCATCGTTGACTTATAAAAAATCAAGTTAGCCCTCTTATCCTGTCCAAATGCAGCAAATCAATCACAGTTCATCGTTTGGCATTTACGTCTATATTGATTTATGATCAATTGTTTTCGTAGGCGGGATAATTCATTAACAAGTCCACTTGTCTGCAGTGAACGGGATTGCTTAGATGTTGTTCAATTCAGGATTTTTTAACACGAGATATTTATCAATTTCGAAAGATTGTCAAAGCATACGGGATTGTTTTAAGTATTGAAGAAGGATGCCGATATTGCAATCTACACAACATATTTGCAACATTAGAAAGTAAAAAGAAGAAGAACAGCCGTAAGATAAAGGGCAATACCAAAGAGGTTAAAAAGGACTTACAGTTTTGAACAAGGGTTACTGTATCTGTCATATCTGGGGCTGATTGTGACAACGACAATGATGCTTACCATGCCAGTGCCCAACCCCCTGCATGGGGTAAAGATAATTCCCATAAGGAGGTAATTTTCTCCTATTTCAGGTTCTTTTTATATAGAAAATCAAGAATTGATATTTTTCCTTCTTAGCTAAACTGTTGCATCACTGACAATAATTAAGGATTAGAATTGTTTTTATCTTTCTACTTGGTAATTTGCAACTCACCACCATTGGGTGTTTTTTAACTCCTTTTATCTAAGAATTTATTTCTCATTCTTAAGTTACTGGTCTTGGTATTGGTTCAGGTTCAGGTTTGTGGGTTCAGTTTACGGGATTGGTCAAAAAAAATTTGGGGGTTGGGTTAGTTTTGGATTCATCCATACAAAAACATATAAGAATTAGAAATTTATACATATTTATAGCAGTAATTAAGTTCAAAATACCACACATAACATCATATATTGTATAATAAACAAAACCACCATAAAAATAAAAAATATTGCTATGTCAATTAGTCAAACTTGAATGTCATGCTATATAATATATATTAATTAAAAAATAATAATGTCAAACATCAACAATCAGCCATCATTGATCAAGCATCATCATATGAGTCTTTAAAAATATCATCACCATCCATATTAGATGATGTAGGTACTAGTAAATTAGAAGAACCATAAATAGTGCCATTGGCAGTAGCATTGGCACTCTCATGCTCATTAGCTGGCTCATCTTCAATATCAAGTGCAGCAAGGTGGGAAGTGGAAGTATCTAAGTCAATATGCTTTGGCTCGATATCCCACTTCCTTGTGTCCTCTTCTTTGTAGCCACTTTGTTTGTATGAAAGGAGTTGCAAGTTTGAATGCACATACACTAAATTTTCTGTTTTTTTGGTGTAGTTGATTGCATTTTATTGAGTGGATGAAGGAGTATGTGCTCCAATTCCTCTTAGATCTAGATGAACTGGCAACCTTTAAGACAAAATTAGAGAGTTAATAGATAAAATTAAAAAATATAAATGAAACTTAAAAGATAAAATACTTTTTTTGTAAAACTTGTGATAAAATTGTGATTGCAAGAGGTTGTAGGTGTATTGGGCATGGAAGTGAAACCAACTAAGAGAATCGACCTTATACATGTCATCAAGAGCATCAATACTAAATTCATTGAAGCAGACAAAATCCATGAATTAAATTTTCATTGCATCTCACATGTCAGAATTAGTTAAGAATCTACGAAGTGTTGCCTTGTACCCTTGGTTGACTTCAACATCTCTATATGGGACAATTCTCATCGACACAAAAGGAGCTCAACACTATAATATTTGGGACTCAATACAAAGGCAAGAAGATGTAGTGGAGTGGTCATTTTGTTCCATCTCTTTTCAATAATTTTGTGTAATTATTTGAAGAAAATTTCTTTAGGATCTCACTCTGTTGTATTTATGATGGCTTTCATCTTTTCAATCATTGAGCCAATGCTATCATATATCTCTCTCAAACAAGGCCTATCCGTGTCGGCATAACAAATCATACACAATATGGGCTTAGTGAAACTAAGGAGATATTCAACACGATCCCACCAAATGCCATTTATGATCATCCACTTAATATTTGCTGCCGTTGTAGTGCTAGATTGCCTTCATATGGACTAATTTGGGCTGATGATTATGTTAGAAAGTGCCTCACAAACCTTCATAAGTTGTTTCAAGACAATTGTGCTGGAGGCAAAATGGGTCTCAAGTTCAACAATATGTTTGAAAATCAAAATTAATAAAATAAAGTTTATAAAAATTAAAAATTAAAAAAAAATGTTTTTATACTAAAGTGAAACATTTATTAAAATAAATTTATAAATCTTATTGCTTCACTTACCTTCAACAGCTCCAATTTTGAGAATGCTTTGAATATGCCTTGTGACATATGGTTGTTGGTGATGAACATTTGGATCTCTTAAGCCTCAACATAAACTTGTTTGATCCAATCAATTTTGGTACCAATTGTTTGTAGCATAAGGTTGAGGGACTGGATAACACAATGTGTCCAAAACATGTTTGAATAACACTCTTCAACCAATAACCCAACCACTCTACAATTTTAGGTGTTGTCTATTATGATTTGCCCAACGTTTTGAGGGCCCACTTACTCAATGGCTATCATGAGAATGCACTATCTTTCAACTCCCCTTCACAATCCACTATTCTAAAAAATATTGCCCCTTTAGGGGACACTGCAATAACATTGATTTCTTGCATCTTTCCATCTATCAGAAACAATGGACACCCTTGATTCGGCACACAAATCCCTTATGGGCTTCAATGACTCCTCTACAAACTTCACCTCTTTTTCCAATAAGGTGCTATACATCTTCTCAAAATATGAGCCCTTGTACCCTTTTGGATCCTCATT
Organism: Sequoia sempervirens; assembly: GCA_007258455.2. Classification (NCBI taxonomy): domain Eukaryota; kingdom Viridiplantae; phylum Streptophyta; class Pinopsida; order Cupressales; family Cupressaceae; genus Sequoia; species Sequoia sempervirens. Next base: position 37,502 of record VDFB02052991.1, read on the forward strand.
AATTGCTTTCACCATTTGTTGCCAATATGGTGAGTGGACAACATTGAAAGCTAATCCATTTGCATAGAGACATCTCACTATGTGTTGATTGACAATCTTTTGAGAGTTGTTTTGAAATGCTATTACCAATAGTCCTTTTGATAGCTTATTTGTAAGGCCACAAGTGGTCCTTTAGGTGTAGCCAAAAATAGGTGGCTCTCTAAAGGTTGAAGATTATAAGGCAGTGTCGAGGGCTTCATTCCTCGAGATCCTTTCTTTAACAAATGATGATTTTATTTGCGGCCTACTACTTGATTTGATTTTTCTTGCTCATTAATATATGCCATGACTTGTGCTTTCGGAATGGGTACACCATTTTTTTCTTGGCAAGATTTGATGCCTAGTCTAAGAATGTGGCATAAATGGCCTTTCACTTGATTGTATGAGCTTGAATACCTACATCACATCCACTACAAATCCAAACATAACCCCCACCGTCTAGAAGCTGTTGTACCATATCAATATATTTCCAAAGGAGAGAATTTGGGTATTTTAAAGTAGGGTCGACCCATGGAGCTAGAACTGGTTGCCAATGTAGTACATATGACAAGTTCAATAAACAACACATTCAAAGAATTGAAATAGATGAAAACAAAAAATATATATACAACTTAATTCATTTTTAAAAAATTAAGCATGTGTTATAGATTCATAGAAGAATGAAAACAAAACAGAAAGTTCAAAACAAAACAAGAGAGTTCATTTTGTTAAAAGAAAATGTAGAAAAAAAAACCAAAAACTTGAAAAAAACTTACCTCTTTGTAGAAATCTTCCTCAACGATCTCCTTGGCAAAAAATGGGCTCTTGCAAATGCGTAGGAATAACAAACCAACCATTTGAAACATTAACCAATCAATCTTCAACTCTATTCGTGCAATTGCAAGTAAGAATGAAAGTTCAACAAGTATGAATGATATTTTTGTTTTGCATTCACAATAAGAGAAATGAATTTTTGTCTTTAAAATGTATTGGAATCCACATTTTAGGGTTTGGGGGGCATTTTTGGGTCTTTGATCAAATTGAAAGTTCTCCAAATTCTCTGTGAGTGTGCCCAAGTTTGTCTTGGATTGACATCTAGGCCTCGGAGGGAACCCTAGATGACCCCTAGGTCAGACTGGATCCAGACTAGCATCTGGACCAGATCACACCCATATTCGGGCCGGACTGACTCGAATCAATAGGCCCCGAACTAGTAACCTAGTCTTATTCTTAAGAGTAGAGTTGAATCCGCCAACCATCATTGGGAATTGTAGATACAAAAACAATCTTATAGTGCCTTTCGGTTACTGGAGTCTTTAACATATTTTAAGAATTTGATGCTCTTTACCAGTTTCTTTGAGCAAATTTGACATTGTCTCATTGTAAGGCAAATACATGATAATGTATTTGTGAGCCATTTCCTTGACTTTTTTCATTATAATAAACATGTATACATAGTTTGACTTAAGCATTTTTTCTATTATAAAAATTGCTAGTTAAATTTACGGCTACTAGGGACGCACAAGGACATGCTGGAACTCCCATAGGGATGTCCTCTGGCCATCTTCTGTGTGTGGAGAAATCAGGGATGCCAACTGATTAGGCTGAGTGTCCAGGAATGACCACTGAGATGTGTGGCAGCTTCTATGACATTCCTTGACCATTGTGGAGATAGCCAAGTGTCCCCTTTTTTCTTTAAAAAACCAGTCAGCTTTTCCAAAAAACAGAAAAAAAAGGTGTGGGGATCCTACAATCTTTTCCATGCCCTTTATGACACCCTAAACACTCAGTCCTACAATAAAACCAGTCAGTTTTTCCAAGAAACAGAAAAAAAGAGGTGGGAGTCCTACAATTTCTCCCATGTCCTTTATGATACTCTACAGATGCTCTATATGTAACTCAATCACCCACTTGCATTGCCACTCACAATTACGACAATCATTTTTGTACTTGAAGCTGTGAACTTGAAGATGAAGCAAAGAAGAGGAAGGGACTATGCATAGTTCTTGACTAGTCACCCTTTAATCTTCATACTATTCATACAAATGAAACTCATGGCTCGAAGGCATAATTCAAAACATGCCCTGCTTAATGCAAAATATGAAATTTTCTACATAATGTGCCATTGGGATTATATGCTCACACGCTTTTATCCTCATCGTTTTATAAACTTGGAAACATGGCGATCTTATGTTCATCAAGAGAATGGTGTGGATTGTTGAGTAGTTTTCTTCAGTTGTTTAGTTCTATGAAGTAACAAACTGGGCACATAATATGTTCAATGCTTTTAGTCCTATTTCTTCTGCCAAAATCAGGGCTATTGTAGTTAATTAGTAGACATTCTTTCATGTCCTCAACCATTCACAATAAACATACTATATTTTTCTTGAGCCTGACATTGTTTTTATCTACTTTATTAATATGTAATAATGTGGTAAACATTAAAGCTTATATATATGAATTTCTCTATATATAAAACTTCCCTATATATTTAAAAAATTTATACATTGTAGTTCCCTGCTATCCCCCAAAAAAGGCCTCCTAGATTGTTGTCCCCAGTATGCCGTGGAATGTGGCTATTTACCCTTGTATTTGAGGCTGGTTGGAGCATTCATCAGAACTACTCTATGTTCAGTATCCCATTATTGAAATTTCCTTTGGTCCTTAGTCTCAGTATTTCATTTATTTTTTCATCATTATTTAGTTGAAGCTTCCAGTGATGCATCTGTCAGGAGTAAGTGGTCCCTGTAAAAGGATTGCTGTAGATTGACATCTTTCTGTTGTGTTTCAGTGAGAAAAACACTTGTGCTGTTTTTCGAGGATTGCAGTCCACTGAGCAGTTTGCTTTGCAAAATACCTTTTTAAAATTGTCTGTCGTTCTGAAGAAGAATGCATCATTTCTAAAATGTAGATGTGTGGTGGGAAGGGGATCTTTGCAAAGCACTGGAGGGGTTGATGAGGCAGGTACTCAAATGGGAAATTTGGTCATGCCTAGTGGTGTTAGTGTGATTGGTTTAGGGAAAGCTCTAATGACATCAACTAAGTTAGACACTGACAAAATTGCATTCGATACAGTGGATGCAGAAATCACCCAAGCAGCAGATCAAATTTTTGTTAGTGAAGATGATGGTGATCTTGATTGCCCGTCAAATGGATTTTGCTCCATCCCCGAGGCAGTTGAAGCTATCAGACAAGGGAAGGTCAGTTTCCTGACCCTCATTATATGCAAGGCTTTATATTGTGAATCCTAACTTGGAATTGTGTCTATTGGCATTTTTCTTCTGCAGGTTTAAGAAAACTATTATTACGCTTATGTCCATAGGATAGTTTTTAATAATGCAATTTGATCACGGGATTGGTCATATTATCAGCTCTACTATGCATCTGATGATTGCATTACCTTGATTTTTAGAAGATTTGGAAAGGGTAGTGAAAGTTTGCAATCTTTGTTTCTTCAGTTTAGATCTCAGTTCAGTACTTACAATGTTCTTCATATAGTTAAGAAAAGGAAAAAATTCTAACTATCTGAAAGGGGATTGTACCTACATGAACTGAAACTGGGATCTCACTAATTTTGTTTAGTCCAACATCAGATTGTATAGTCATTTTCCAGATTGCTATAACTGATATTTTTCTTTTTGATATATACTTCTGCAGCTTGTTATTGCAGTGGATGATGAAGACAGGGAGAATGAAGGGGATCTTATTATGGCAGCATCCTCAGCAACTCCTGAGGCGTTGGCCTTCATTGTGAAGCATGGAACTGGAATTGTTTGTGTTGGAATGAAGGAAGAAGATCTAAACAGGATCGGACTGCCCCTAATGGTACCGGAGAATGAAAATGAGGAGAAACTTCTAACTGCATTTACATTGACTGTGGTATGTAGTAATTTCTTTCATCTCTTTGCTACAAGAATTGCTCTTTCATTGATTTTCTTTCTTCCAATGCAAATTTGAAGGATTATTAATGTAAACCTTATCTGATGAATATCAGGATGCAAAAGTAGGCACATCCACAGGTGTATCGGCAGCAGATAGGGCAAATACGATCCTGGCACTAGCATCTCCGGATTCTAAACCTGGTGATTTTAGGAGGCCTGGTCATATATTCCCTTTAAAATACAGAGAAGGTGGAGTACTAAAGAGAGCTGGTCATACAGAAGCTTCTGTGGATCTTGCAATACTAGCGGGATTGCGTCCTGCTGCAGTGCTTTGTGAAATAGTTGATGATGATGGTTCAATGGCACGCTTACCAAGATTACAAGAGTTTGCCAAGGAGCATAATCTGCCCCTCATAACTATTGCAGACCTTGTTAGGTACTGACACTCCTCTTTGCCTGTTTTCTTTAGTGACAATGGCCACTGATTCTCTTGTTAGTAACTTTTGGTTTACTGCCTAGTCTTAATGGTAATAGTTTAATAGGTAGATTTCCTGCCAACAAGTTCCAATTTATAATATTCTTTTGCTAGCAACGTCGTTGCTAAAGAGAGGGTGATAAAGCTTAACTATATGATAAGTTAGTCAAGTTTTTAGTTTGATTAAAGGAAAAAATAATTTCACTGTGAAAATATTAGCAAGAGAACCTCTTGGGTGGAAATTTTGACTTTGCTAAATTGTTTGAATCCAGTGAATTTTTGTGAATCTACTTCATAAGGCATGAATACTTCCTAACAATTTTGAGAACACTCGAAGTTTTTTACATGATACAATGTTTTGTTTCTCTTTATTGCCTCACTGGATAAAATTGCTGATATTGCAGATACAAGAGGAAACGAGATAAGTTGGTAGAACGGAGTGCTATTGCTAGGCTACCTACAATGTGGGGACCATTTCAGGTGTACTGTTACCGTTCAAAGTTGGATGGTGTTGAGCATGTTGCCATGGTTAAGGTGAGATCCTGCATATATTCAATTTTGATTTGAAATGCCCTTTGCCATGTTTTAATGATGTGTATGGTGAGTTGAAAATTTTCCATAATGGATGTCGAGCACTTTTTTTTGGTTGATCAATTACTGTTAGCAGTACGTCCCACGGTCTTTTAAATCACACAAACAAGAAAATCAACCTCAACTGCCAAGAGTGAATTTATTTACAGTCAAGAGACTGAGACCTTTCAAATAGACAAATTTAATAATACAAATGTTTATTTTTCTTGTCTATTTTCCAGCTGCTGCTAAATACACCACACTTCGAAACTAAAATATAAGTTTGCTTAATAATCTTGATTGATCTACATATCCTGTTCCTACGCTCCAAGTTTGGTACAACCTTGGAAGATGTTGTCAAAGGTTGGTGAGTTTTAAATTTTAAAGCTTTTTGCAACGTTTGATTTTAAGCCCTGGCATTTCCAATCCATCTCTTGCAGACCCATCTGCAAGGGAGAAATTTTTCAGTGCTTGCTCCATGGGAATCCTTGTTGAGATTTCCAATAAAGTAGACACAAGTTTTCCGGTCCATGAAAATGATTGAGTGATTTTGGATTCAACTGTGTAAGTATATTTGCATCAATGTTTTGGATCCATCTTTAGGATGAGGAGAAATTGTGATCACCAAGTGTAATCTGAAACATTGATGGAAAAAAGGCTACACAATTGAATCCAAAAGTACTCAAAATCATTTCCAATACATATAAACCAATGTTTCTCCAAGTTTTGGGAATGAAATTCAGGATAGCAATTTTTTTCTGGATGTTGGGGATGGCAGGGGAATGGCTATTAAAATAATTTTTAAAAGTTAATATTTGAATTTTACATATGCAACAAATTAAAAATACTAAAAATAATTAAGACACATTAAAAGAAGCTGAAATTTAACAAACCTGAACATTTAAACACGAGCCCATATAATGTCAGTCTGGAAGGAATTTAATCATGATGCCATTGAATTTAACTTGCTTGGTTTAAGTTCACCCAGTCCTGTAGATGCATTGAAGATATTGTTTAACAAAAAAAATGTTTGAATTATTCAATGTATTTCCTCTGGATATCATAGGATAAGAATCTCTTCTTGTCACATGTGGGCAGCCTCCCATTCTTTAGTAGTTTACTGTTGACTTAAACTCCATCTAGAGCAAGGCTCTTAGCTGGAGTTCCAATAAATCTTTGGCCACTAATATGATGAGATCACAAGTTTCTTCTCATTCAACAGGTCCCCATCTTTCATTAATAGTATGTTTTATAATCTATTTAATGCTTCTAACCAAAGAAGCATAAATCTGCGATTAAACCCGATTAATCGCGATTTTTAATAAATCTGCAGGCTGGACGATTTTTTCCCCGATTTTTTGAAAAAAACGTTGACTAACGTCAACGATTTTTTGCAGGTTTTAAACGCGTTTTAATCTGGAGAAAATCGCGTTTTAAACCTGCCGACCTAACATTAGATTCGCGCAAACATAAAAACCCTAAAAGTTGCCCGAAATTTGTATATGTTGCTGGAAAACGCGGACTGGAACAGAAAACGCGACGGACGTCATCAGAGGCCGACTGGAATAGAAAACGCGACGGAGATCAGACAAGAATCGACGCCCTTTCTTCCTGTACGGCATTTCTTCTTCAAAGTTCACACGCACGGGAGGTAGGCCTGAATTTTTTTCGCATTTTTTCCCTAAATACTAAGTATTCTGTATGCATTTTTACGCATTTTTCATGCATTTTCACGAATTTTTTCCCTAAATCTTTAGAACTTTGAATAAAATTATAAATAATTTAATTTAGTATTGTTTAGGGTTTTGAGTTAGATTTTGAATAACTGTATTTTTTTAATTTACTATAATTTTTTATATACAGTTTAATTTTTTTTAGTATAATATTTAATATTGAATTTGAAAATTAAAAAAAAATACTAATAATATTATATAGTATAATACTAAAAAATACTGTATTATTTTTAAATAAGTTTATTTATTTATTTTAATTTTTTATTATTATTTACTATTTAAATTTTAAAATTTTAAATAATATTGCTTTATTTTTATTTTAAAATTATTGTATAAAATATAATTTTAAAATGCAATTATTATTTTATAATAATCATGATTGTTATATTTTATAATAATCATGATTGTTATATTATTTTAAAAATATTTACCGTATTTTCAAATTACTATATTGTTATTTTCTAGTTAATTATTTTAAAAATATCATTAATTAATTTTAATTAATTCTTACTCTGACATAGCTGGTTATTTTAAATTTTATCAAATTTCAATTTTATCTTACGAGTGAAATAAAATGCTTTTGCAGATTTCATTCTTGATCAGTGATCACAATGCCGCGTCCGAAAGACTTTGCATGGACACATTGCACACCAATTGATGGTAGTGCAAAGGTTAAATGCAATTGGTGCCAGGATGACGTCGGTGGTGGAATTTATCGGTTCAAATGGCATTTGTCAAAAGAACCAGGTAATAACACCACCATTTGCACAAAATGCCCTGCAGATGTCACATATCAGGCGAAACAAGCTCTTTATGGTATCGCTGAGAATAAGGCCAAAAAAGCAAGAACTGGAGTTGAAACAGGTTCTAATTCTGCAAGTGTAAAGAGGAATAACTTGGATGAGGAGGCTGGTGGGCATGGGAGTTGTAGGGAATCCGGATCAACACCTTCTACAGCACATGGCCCAAACACAGGTGGAGGAAACATTGATGCTTTCTTCCAACCTCGTACTACACCAGGATCACAAACTACTTTGGAGAGTACAGGATGGAGGAAGAATGTCCACGATCAAGCGAAGAAGGCCATTGCAAATTTTTGGTACTCCTCGAGCTTGCCATTCCATGCTGCCAGATCTCCATATTGGCAAGCTATGGTTGATGCTCTTGCAGCTGTAGGTCCTGGGTTCGAGCCCCATCTTATCAGACATTGAGGACTAGTATGCTCAATGAGGCAGTAAGTGATGTCAAAGATGTTCTTAAAGAGCATCGATCAGAGTGGACTAATAGTGGGTGCACCATTATGTCAGACGGATGGACAGATAGAAGGAACCGAACCCTCATCAACTTCCTTGTCTCTTCTGATCTTGGCACTGTTTTTTTGAGATCTGTAGATGCATCAAATACAATGAAATCTGCAGCTGCATTGTTTGATATGTATGACTCGGTAGTCATGGAAGTGGGGCCAGAAAATGTGGTTCAATTTATCACAGACAATGCTGCTGCTTGTGTTGCTGCTGGGAGACTTTTGATAGAAAAATACCCCTCCATGTTTTTTACCCCATGTGCAGCACATTGCATTGATCTAACCCTAGAGGACATTGGGAAAATTGAATGGGTTAAGGAGATACTGCACAAGGCTCGCTCTGTTACCAAATATATTTATAATCACACAAGGGTTTTGAGTATGATGCGGTCTTTCACAGAGGGCAAGGACCTAGTTCGTCCAGGGGTGACAAGATTTGCAACACATTTTCTTGCACTACAGACTCTTTGTCAACAAAAAATGAATTTGAAACGAATGTTTGTTTCAAGAGAGTGGATGGAGTCTGGCTTTGGTAATCAAACAGATGGCATGGCAATTGCAGATTACATGTATTCTACTAGTTTTTGGAATGTGGCTGAACAAGTTGTATCATTTTCGGAGCCTCTAGTAAAAGTCTTGAGGCTAGTGGACGGGGATAAATCCCCCATGGGATACTTGTATGAGGCCATGGATAGGGCCAAGGAGGTGATGAGGGGTAGGCTGGAAAATGACAGGGATAGGTATATGCCATTGTGGGACATAATAGATAGGAGATGGGATGGACAGATGCACTCCCCTCTCCATGCTGCAGGATACTTTCTCAATCCATCATTGTTCTACAACTCTTCATTCAGACAAATTGATGCTGAGATCACACAAGGATTGTTAAAGTGCATGGACAAAATGTTTCCAGACCAAGAACGATTGCATGAAGCTATGTCAGAGTTGCAATTGTACAGGCAAGGAAGGGGTTTTCTCTCTTCTAGGGTTGCCGTGGAAGGCCGAAAGACCTTCCAACCAGGTAGACTATAAAATTTTGATAATCTTTTGATTTTTCATGTCACATGATCATTAAATGTATCTTAGATTTTAAGATATTCTTACATGACACTCATCTCCATATAATGTTCTTTGAACTTTCAGCTCAATGGTGGGATTTTTTTGGCCACGAATGCAAAAATCTAAGGTGGATGGCAATACGCATTTTGACCCAGCCATGCAGCTCATCCGCTTGTGAGCGTAATTGGAGTGTTTTTGAACACATACATTCCAAAAAACGCAACCGCTTAACACAAAAACGGATGAATGACTTAGTGTTTGTTCACCACAACCTCCGCCTGAAGCTAAAGAAAGCTCAAGGTGAGACTTTTAATACACTTGCAATCAATTTCAATTGTTGTCATTGTGTTTTTCACTTGTAGAGAAAAGACTAATTTCTACATGGGCAAAAACAGGTACTATTGAGGAAGATGCCCCAATTGATCTCGATGAGATTGATCCTGAGTCTGAGTGGATTGCTGCATCTGATGATGAATTTGAATATTGTATTGCGCCTGAAGATGTAGATATCTTGGAGGAGGCCAGCGTGCCTGATGATCTACTTGAAGAAGCTCGGCGGGCAACCGGTCACCTAACAGCTTCAACATCGGGAGCAGGAGCTTCTGCCCTATAGCACGTCATTTGCTACAATTGAATTTTTTGGAACTTTGTACTTAGTTTATAGGTTTACTTTGTACAAAGTCACAAACTATATTGTAATAGACATTTTGACAACTGTCACAATCTGATATTTATGCAGTTGTAGTATGTTTTGTGCAATGTAATCAGACTAATCACTGATCAGCGATATGAGTATAAGCAAAGAAAATCTATTTTCTATAATTCATGGATTGAACTCTATATTTTATTTGCTCTCAATGTCTGTATGCTATGGAAATGCCATTAAATTTAAAAAAAAATTACTTTCTGACTGTTTTTCTTCAATTTTTTGCAGTTTTTTGTATATCCGATTTTTTCCCGATTTTTTCCCGATTTATTCCCGATTTTTTCAAAAAATCCTGAACTTTTGGTTTGCCGATTTATTCCCCAAACGATTTATGCTGCTATGCTTCTAACTAGTGATTCCCTCCTGTTTATTGGTTCTCCAAGCTGCTCTAGCAATTCCTAAGAGGTTGCAAATTTCTATGCTTAGAATGGCTGAGAGGGTGGCCAACAAGTGAGAGAATAAACTTCTCTCCTGCAGTTTAGGCTCTGCAAGACCTAGGGTGGGAACTCTATTAACCTAAGTTACCGGAATTGCCCCTATGCCCTGCTGATTCAGGGTACTGGTACGTATCCGAATCGGATACGTGTAAAAACCCTTTGGAATCGATTAGGGTACCACATTTTTTACTCCTGAAATGTATTTTACAAAATAGACGAATCCCGACGTTTTTCTGCTCGACGTGGTGTGTTTGACCGATTCCGAAAGTCTCGATGCAGATTTTGAAGTTTTTTTCAACTTTTTACCAACAGCATCTAATGTCAATGATGATGTTGATCTTAATCAACCTTATGATCCATATGATGCCTACTATTAATTGTATTATTTTGTTTTAAATGTTGAATCAATGAACAATGAATTCAATAATATTATATACTTATCATAACATTCAAGTTTTGAAAAATTGATATCAAATTAATTTAGTATAATTGTATTTCAAATTTGTTATATTTATGGTAGTTCTAAGTTTTGTTTAGCATATGCATGATATGTGGTATTCTAAATTTAATTCTTGTTTTTACTTTTTAGGCTGCAAATATGTCTATATGTATGATTTTTATATGTTTTATGTATGAACGTACCCAAACGTACCCACCGTCCAAAAAAAATTTGCCGTACCGGCATACCGGCGTACCCGTACCCATACCCGTACCCGATTTGGCAACTTAGCTATCAACAGATTGGATTCTATATGGGTGCTATAGGCTTATCATAGTGTACAATAGATAAAATGTTTATGCATACAAGGCAAGGGTTCTAGAAATACCACACAATCTTATACAGTCCTTGTACCCTTATTGGTCTAGCATGAACATTGGAAAAATAAAATAAAAGGGAGCTACACATTGAATGATTTTCTTCTTTATAAATGAGTGGGATGGGAGGAATTTCTATGATTAACTGGTGCCTATTTTGGGAAAACAGAGTAGTCAAACATTTCCACCAAAATGTCTTGACAACTACTCTTCCAATGGTTCAAAACATATGGTATTGCCTTACAGTGACTATTATTACCGTACAATAACATGAACCTGTAAATGCAATCCAAATACAAAGTTCTACTTAATAATCACTTTCCTAATATTGCAAATTCCACTTGCTTCCTAGAAATATTTCACACCCTTCTTGAAGATATACTAGCTAGAACAACAAATCTTGTAGCAAATGTATAGGCAAAGATTTTCTACCCTCCTTCAAGGTGTACTTCTCTTCAGGAATAAACAATATAACAAAGGAGACAACAATGCAAGTCAGACTGTCATTCATATAAATCAACCAAAAATTTGTATCATAACAAATGAGACAGACAATATTGAATCAGTTGTATTTTTGCAGAATAGCTTTGGTATACAACACAAAGGTTTTTGTTCCTCATGAATCGAACCTTTTACAAATGAAAAGTCCATCCCATATATAAAAAAGATGTACAGAGGTAGTCCCTAGGGATGGGCAACATGTGTCAATCTAGGATCACAAGATGAATCACAAAAAAAACTTGCCTGGAAATGAATCACTTGAAACCCTCATAGGGTAATTGTGATTTGTTCCCTCCGTTGCAACTTTTTGTTGAAACAAGCTTTGTTTTGTCTTCTTTGTGCCAAAAACTACCAGATCTCATCGTAAAAGTCAAGAGAAATCTTGGGGAACTTGTTAAAACAATGGCTAGAGGTTGGTTGGGACCATCAGGATTCGCAAACTTGATCACTGCATTAATAGCCGCATGAGACGTCTTCCTCTTCTCCACCACTGAAAATGCAAGAAAATCTGCGCCTTTGAATTAAACAATTGTTTCTGGGAGGGAGAAAATCCATTCTGATAGTGTTACTGGATCAAATTGAGTCATTAAATGCACTTTGAGATAAGCAAGGAAGTTAGTGGGAACAAACCTTGAAAACTGCAGGAGTTTCGGGGGTTGGGGGTCAAGCATATCTCATGACTCATGCCTTGTTAGGGTTTATGGTTTGGGAGCCTTGCATACTTCTTACCATGGGAAAGGGATGCCTGTACCTTTGACTCCAATAGGATATATGTAGGAAGTTATTGGGTGTCAAGCATTGGAGATGCCAAGGGGGAAGTACTTAGGTGAAGGTAAGGCCAAAATTTGATCTTTGATGGGATGTATGGAGTTTATCGGGCGTCAAGTTTCGGGGATGTTGAGGATGAAGTACATGGTTCAGGGGATGACCAAAAGTCCAACTTTGAAAAGATGTAAAGAAGGAATCATTGGAGTTTAGGGATCGAGAATGATAAGGAATAGGTATCTAGGTAAAAGTAAGGCTGCAAATCTGACTCCGGTGAAATAACTTAGTGAAACTATTGAGTCGGGAGTTGGGAGTAAGGGATGACAAGGAATAGGTACTCAAGGAAGGGTAATCCCAAAACTCCAATAAAGGCAAAGGAATAAGGCATGTTTACTGCCCGATTCTATTGGAGTGATTATAACAAGGAATTATACATAGAAAACTGTAAAGTATAAATGGGATTATTCATATCAGCAATCAAAAGATATTTCTATTCATTCATGTGCAATTAGAATATGTTCAAGATAGTAATGCCTGTGGTCTCCAATTATGTATACATATATAATATTTATAGGACAACCGACGACTGTTGAGAATTGACAACCATCAACAACTGGCACTACAATTGTCAGAAACTAGCTGATTACATCAACTAATAATTATTTATTTTTCTGATTACAACATGATTTACTTAGTGTATTAGTTGACTACATCAGCCTCCGAAAAAGAAAGTCATCTTCTAGACGAATGGCAAACAAAATTGGGAGACAACAATAAAACATACTATTTATTGAGAGGATGGGTGAGAAGATGCCCCTAGAGTCGAGTGGACGGAGGAGGTCGGAGTAGACGTCTGAGAACTTAGTTGGTGAAGTTGGTAAACTTCCTTTGTCATAGCTTGAGATGATGTGTTGCTAACAATTTCCTCTCTTTGGCCGCCTTCACCATTTGCGTAGCCTCTGTCAATTGATGTTTGATCTTCTCAATCTCTTTGTCTTTGTCCTCGATTTGACTGTTTTTCTTTATCAATTTTATATCCTTGGCAACCACTTTTGCTTTTACCACTTGGTAAGGTCTGTTTGTTAAGCTAGCTATTCCTGGAAGTGCTAAGTAAGTGCATTGACCTTAGCACACACCTTCTATGATATGGATATAGCCTCATCAATTTTTTTGGTAAGCTGAATATTAGATACTTGTTGATGCTTCAGCTTGTAAAACAACTCCTTGAATTCAATCTCCATGCAAAAGAGAGTTGAAATTAGCTTCCCATCCCTCCCCCCAAAAGTAGGGCTAGCAGGGTACCATGCAGTCATCATCTTGACATTCTCAATTTCCAGCCATCGTTTGGAGATTAGTAAACTTGCCTTCATTGTCGGTTTGCATAAATGCTAGAACTCGTTGTGTGCCATACCGGTGGGAATGGGAACAGTCCAACCTATGGGAAATGTTTTGTACCTCCTATATAACTACAACCATAGGCTCCAAATCTTGGATAGTACCCAATGGATTAGTCTCATCAGGTTTGGCAATTTCTATGACGATCCCTTCGAATCGTTGGATTCCTGCTTTGAAACATGGGGGTTTGTAGGAATAGTGGGTGATGCTTGGGTGACCATAGGTGGTTGTGGTGCCAAGGAAGGCTCCCCTTCTTGTATGGGCTCTGGCTATATAGTAGGTGTAATTGTCTGGGTGGTGACGGGTGGGGCATGGCTATGTAATCTTGCCAGTAGACTAGATCATCCCAGGCTGCTCTATACCCATGTCAATATCCTTAGGTGAGCTAGGTGGGGGAAACTCGAGAACATCAATTGGAGTGCCAAGTTGTTCCAACCAGCTGTCAATCCACGTCGAGGGTATTGGCAAGTCCCTAGAGTCGATGAGGTAGGCAAGTCGTTGCTAATAGTAATGTTCTCCACTAACATTGGAATTGATGGGGCTATGGGCTTGGCCTTGGTGGCAAGAATGTTCTCCACTACAACTGCATTTTGCTGCAAATGCTACTTCAGCTACAACTGGAATTGTTGGGGCTATGGGCTGAGTCTCTACATTTGCAGACACTACTTCGGTTGAGTGAGTGTTTGTGTGTGTGGTGCCATCTGTAGAAGAGGATAACTCAATCTCCTCATAATCCTCATTGCTGTCCTCACCTTCACTTGATGCCTCTTTGTCTTTCCGTTTCTTCTTGCATGATTTCACTTCCTCCCTTGAATGTGCCTGAGTGTCCAAAGTAGTCCAATGGAATACTATGGGCCATGAAGAGTTGTAGTCGGTAGTTGGTTGCAACCTACCCAATTTGGTAGTAGGAATTTGGGTGAAGGTGGCATCCAAGAATAGAGCAATCGCATGCTAAGTCATGTAAAATGTCTTATGTTTGCATGATAAGAACTCCCTTATGTGCTCTGATAGAAATTGTGCCAAAGTTATAAATTTTGCCTAAACTAAGGGCAATCATGTGGTCCACGATCCAAATGGCTATATAGGTTGCTCAATTGGAACCTGTCAACTAGCATTTGATTAGGTCCATGAGGCACTTCCATTTTGCATTTGCCAACATTTGCTTACACAATCCTTGGTTGCCTGCATGCCAAAGAATGTCTTTTTCTTTTTGAGTCAAATCAAGCCTGCATATTCTTTTAATGAAAGCCTCCTTTTGCTTAGGTGTTATTTTTCCTGTAGGCTTGGAAATAATAGTTCTTTACGATGGAACCCCATAAACCCTTCTAAAATCATCTGGCTGGAATGATATAGTCATTGAACAACCCATATATTCAATGATGGATTTATGTGCATACTTATTAGAGTTTGTCACCATCAATTTTGAATAAGGTTCAAACTCTTGATAATTGAAAAAAGGAAGTTGTGCGGCCTTATCTACTCGAGCATGCTGGGTTGGAGGGCAAGTTTCAATGGATGATCATTGGCATTATCCTGCTACCATGCTTGGCACTCACTCCTTGTGAGACTTCCCCATGATACGGAGTCGATTGTTGTATCGTTATTCTTCCTTTTGTCCATTTTTCCCGATGCTTATGAAATCTTTGTCTGTAAATAGCTTGTTTTCCTTTGTTGCTAGTGTTGGCATCCATAATTTCTTGAAATTGTATTCTCCGAAATGCACTATTGAATTTAAATAAACCGTACCTTTTGCAATTATGATAATTTCCTAACTATACATTGTAGGAAAATTGGTGCCATCAAAGGGTGGAGACAAGTCTCTGTTGTTTCCGTGCTAGTTGTGCCCAAAATTACCGCCATACTATGCAATGATTAAATGAACTGGGCGGTACGAAATTGATGATCCAAAAGAAGTTGAATTTTTGTAACTGTGGATGCTGTGAATAAATCCTTAATGTTAATGGTATGGTTGATAAACTCTTTGATGGAGAACGTATGCCTTGTTTTCATATGAAATAGGATGAATGCACATATTGCACACTGCTTTGGTTGTACAATGCTTTGAATGATAGTCTGCCTTGGTCGTATGGTGAGCAGAGACTGTACAATTAAAGTTAGCCTCAGTCATACAGTGAGTAGAGATCATGCCAATAATCCTTCAGCCTGTACGGTGCATAGGCTTGTAGGCCATACATTGAGATTTTTGAGCAACCATATGGTATAATGACTTGATGGTGTACTATGTGAAGATTTGATGGTTGTACCGTGTAAAAACTTGCTAGCCGTACCTTGTATAAACCTCAGGCCGTATGATGGATGAACTTGTAGGCTGTACAATATGAAAACTTGCTAGCCTCAGTCATACAATGAGTAGAGATCGTGCCAATAATCCTTCAGCCCGTACGATGCATAGGCTTGTAGGCCATACATTGAGATTTTTGAGCAACCATATGGTATAATGACTTGATGGTTGTACTATGTGAAGATTTGATGGTTTTACCATGTGAAAACTTGCTAGCCGTACCTTGTATAAACCTCAGGCCGTATGATGGATGAACTTGTAGGCTGTACAATAAAGTTTCTAAGCTGCTGTATGATGGAATCCTTTGGGTCAATCTGTCGTACGATGTAATGAGGTAATGTGCAATGATGCCAATGCCATACCTTTATAATGTCCTTTTTTTTGTTTTTGCCACTTAATAAATAAATTAATTGCCTCGATAACCATACAATGGAAAAATTAGCAGTACTTTGGTGTAATTAATGCACCTTTTGATTTGTACTTATGAATTTTAATTGCTTTCGACCCTTGCACTTTTATTTTTTGCTTTATTTTGTAAGCATTCTTTGCTAATTGGTGCCATTCTTCTATCATCATCTTGTTTTTCTTATCTCCATCTAGTTTGTAATTGATATACCTTGTTCTTTCTCTTGAATAGGGTGCTTGTAGATGCCACCTTCATACAACTTTATCCATTTAGTGGGTGGGCTGAAGAAAGCATTTGTCAAGTGTGGGTGGACCCTTAGTACAGCTACTCCCTTTGGTTCTTGAATAATAGGTTTCTCTTTGAACACTGCATCATTTCCATTGGTTGCCCAATCCAACATGTTGATCTCTATTGTCTCCTCTCTCCTTTCCTTGTAGGTTTTTAGCTTCGAGCCATTAATGCTATCTTTTGGCACAGTGTCGTCCAAGTTTTCCAATTTAATGCCTCCATTATCAAATACTTCTCAGATTATAAAGGGTTCGAGCCATCTTACTTTGAATTTTCCCGGTTTTATTTTGTTATGATCATTGGATTTTAAAACTAATTGTCTAGGATGGAAATTCATTCTTCGGTGATGTTTGTCATGCCAGTACTTTCTTCGTTTCTATACGCCTCGGTTGCCCACTGGGTCAACACCCTTCTTTGGTTGAGCTTATTTAGTTGCAAAAGTCATTCTTTCGAACTCTTCGTATCACTAAGTTGGTTCTCCACCACAATCCTTAGACTTGGTACCATATATTTGGTAGGGACCACCGCTTCTTGATTTTACATCAGTTTGCATGGAGTGTGTTTGATTGTTACCTTGTATGTCGTTCGATATGCCCACAGTACGACAAGCAACTTTTCTTCCCAATCAGCTTCCTCTATGCCATAGGACTTGTGAATGACAGAGAAGTACTTTGTTTGTAGACTTTGCTTGTTCATTTGCTCATTGGGTAGTATGGACTTGACAAGTTATGGAATATGTGGAACTCCGTCATCATCAAGCAAATGACATGGTTCATGAAGTGTTCTCCCCGGTCACTAGTAATTTGTATTGGAATGTCATACCTAGTGACAATTTGCTCATAGATGAACCTTGCCGTATTGACTTTCATATTGTTTGGAAGTGCTTGAGCCTTTTCCCATTTGATTAAGTATTCCATGGCTACGACAGTGTACTTGCATTTGTGTAGCAGCTTCTTTACCCTTTGACATGTGTTGCATCTAACCACCCACTCTTGGTCATTTGTGTGCAGTGTTGGCCACCACAAGCCAGTCAGAAGAACTCTTCGAGCCATGGCATCCAGTCCCATATGTCCTCCGACCAGCCCTTCATGTGCTTCTCCAAGTACGCATGGTATTTCTTCCTACATGACACATCCCCTCAAGACATGGTTAGATCCCATTTTATACAATAACGCGCTAATAATTTGAAAAGTTTTGCTCTTGAGAGCTAACTTCTTTCTCTTGGTGGCATCTCCTTCAGAAAGGTTGAAGTAGACAAATATTCTCCAATATTTTCATACTAGGGAGGTAATGCTGCAATTTGGAATAGACGAGTGTCTAGAAAATCCTCATTTACGCCCTTAGGTGGTTCACCCAACTTAATCCTTGACAATTGGTCGGCTATGACATGGTTTTTCCTTGCTCAGACGATGATGGTAAATGTGAAAGGTGGTTCCACCCAACTTAATCCTTGACAATTGTCAGCTATGACATGGTTTTTCCTTGGTCGGACGATGATGGTAAATGTGAGCTCTTGCAATAGTAACAACCTTCCTACTCACCCAACCTTGAATGATTGGCTTGTTGACCAAGTACATGAGGGCTTGGTGATCGATCTAGAAGGTAAACGATGTTGCCAAGACGTAATGCCTGGACTTTGTACGAAATAGACCATTCCCAATGCTTCCCTCTATGTAGTACTATAGTTTCTTTTTGGTTTTGACAACAATCGACCTGTGAAGAAGACTGGGTGATCCAATCCTTAGGGTCCCACCTATGCTAAATTTGCTCCTAATGCATAGTTGGATGCGTCAACATGAACATGAAACTTATTCCAGTTCAGATATGCTAGGATTGGGGAGCTAATTAAGCATACTTTAAGTTCATTGGAGGTCTTCTCTTGATCTTTGGTCCATTTGAACGCTTGGTCCTTGCAAGTATGTCGAGTGGGTAGGATATTTGAGCAAAGTTTAATATAGACCTTCTGTTGTAGCCGACGTGGAATGATTCACCTCCTGTGAAGTTTTGTGGTGCTTCCATCTGTACGATCACTCGTATCTTGTTTGGGTTAGTCTTCAATCCAACTTTACAAACTATTTGACCAAGTAGTTTGCCCTAAGGTACCTGTTGTGACCTTTTCACACATCGCCCCATCGCTAATGGGGACCCCCAGTTGTCTGCTAGTTTTTAGGGTTTTTTCTCCTTGCAACGGTTTCATCAGATCACTTTGTTAAAGGTTTCAAGTCAGTTTGCCGAGAGTTACCCGAGCCAAATTAGTAATCCATGCTTGAATCAGTGCGTAGACGTCATGGAAGCGCTCAGTAGGCCCAGGAAACGAAGATCGCCTATGAATTTGGCCAATTTTGAGACTTCCTACTATTTAGGAAATCTTGCTTTTTTTGCTTTTTCATTTTTGGCATTTTTGGACCAAATAGGGTTCCCTATTTTTTAGGGTTTTGCTTTTTCTATTTTTGGAAAGTTTCTATATTTAGAAAGGTCTCGAATTCCAAAAATGCACTCAGAAGTTCAAAAAAATCGAAAAATCACTCAGAAAATCAAAGAGAAAATTGAAAAATCATTGAAAAATCTGGAAAAACAAGAGAAAAAGCATCAAAAGCATGAAAAATCAGACCAGATTCTGGAAAAATCATTGAAAATCAGTCAGATCTGAGGGTAAAATCACAGAAAATCAACTCGAAAAAGATGAAGTTCATGAAAAATCTGGTTAAGTCTGGAAAATTCGCCATTTTCAAGAAGGAAAATGTCAAGAGGAAGAAGGTATGAAGGTCTAAAAGCTCATGAAGTCCGCCCAGCACTCAAAGAGGAATGTCCAAGACTAAGATGAAGTCCGCCATGCTTGTCCTAAGATCCTCCAAAGTCCGCCATGCATGTCTAAAAGAGTTGGAAAGTCCGCCATTCACTTGAAAGGAAGTGCCAAAAGCTTGTGAAGTCCGCCTTAGCATCAAGGGAAAAGTGCCAAAAGGTCATGAAGTTCGCCCTCAATATCCTAACACCCTTCAAAGTCTGCCATGCACTTGAGGAGAAGTGCCAAGAGCTTAAGAAGTCCGCCATGCACATGCCAAGAGGTTGGAAAGTCTGCCTAGGCACATGGGAAGGAGAAAAATAAAAAATTTCACTAAGTATTGATGCCTACCAAGGAAAATTTCGAAAATTTTGCTAAGTATAAGAGCCTAAAAAGGTGGAATCAAGATTTTGGCTCAGTGTTGTGATATTTCCAAGAGGCAAAGTATTAAGGCAAATGCTAAGAGCTTTAAAAGTCCGCCATGTTCAAGAAAGATGATACAAAGACCATCCAAAGTCCGCCCTAGAAAAGAGGGACGTCCAAGATGCTTGTCCAAAAGGGTTGGAAAGTCCGCCATGGTCTATCAAGGGATAAAATAATGATTTTTGCTAAGTGTTTGGTGCCTAGCCAAGACAAATTTGAAAATTTGCCTAAGTATAGAAGTCAAAGGATAAAAAAATGGAGATTTTGGCTAGCAATCATGACGTTTTCAAGAGGCTAAGTGCTAAGTTTGAAAGGACAAGTGCTAAAGAAGTTAGGCTATGGCAAGGAATAAAATGAAGTGTGCCTAGCACAAAAGAGAAGAGAAATTTGAATTTTGCCTAAAGTCTTGGATGTCAAGAGGAAAAATTGACAATTTTGGCCAGAGAAAATTGCACAAGGCAGGGAGAAAGGATCGCCCTTGGCCAGAAGGAAGAAGAATTTGTCAAGCGTCAAGGAAATTCGCCCGATGAAGACATCCAGACAAGGATTTTTCCTAGAAAAGTTCGATTGAGCAAGAGAAAATTTGACTTTGGCAGAAGAAAATAGGCTCAGTGCAAGAAAAAAGTTGGCTATGGCAAAGAAAAATAGGGATCTGGCATAACAATTGTCAACGGAATGGCTTAAGTTTTGACTTGGCTAGACGAAATTGGGAATAAAATTGGAAAATACACTTTTAGCCGAGAAAAATGAAGGGAAAATCAAAATAGCCATGGGTCCAAAACAAACGGGTTGGAATAAATTAAAATATTTTAATATTTTAATAATTTATTTCAACTACTCGGAAATTTAAATGCCTTGGACAAAATCGAATTTGCTAGACGAGAGTTGGAAGAAAATAAATCGTGCCGGCCAGAGATAATCCGATGGGCAAAATTAAATTCACCATGAATTTAAAACTTGGAAGGGTCGAATTTAATATTTAATATTTTCTTTCAAAATTCGAAAAATCAAAGATAAACATTCAAGCAAAAAAATCGAATTTTTGAAGATCAATGAGATTTGTCCGGATAAGCTCGAGACTGATTCTTTTCGAAAAATAAAGGAAACTTGCCTGTTTGAATAAATGAAAACAAATCGAGATCGAGAGACAAGAAGGCAGTTGCTAAATAAATTAAATCCTTCAGCATTATAATGAGTTTCAGCAACTCATTTTTCACAGGCACAACTGAAGAGAAATTTGATCTCTCTCGAAATTATTAGGCAGTTGATTGTTCAGTAGGCAAGATCGAATTTTCCAGAGGGAGAATTTTCGCAGGAAAGAGAAAAGATTTATTGGAAGTTGAAATTTCTTCTGTTCAGAAGAGGCGCACTTCTTTTTCTAAATTATCAGAATTTAAGTCTGATTTGCAGCCAGCAGTCTTTTTCTGAGGTTTGATGTTCAGTCAAGTTGATTCGGCATTCTTCTTCTGTCCTTTCATCTTAGCAGAAGTTCTGGCTAAAATTTTAACTTCATCCATTTATTTTCAGCTTGCTTTTTTGTAGCAATTTAATTATTTAACCAGCTGAAAGTAAATTTTCGAGCCTAAGGCATGGGAATAAATTAATGTTAATCTTTTTTTGGATTGCAGGTTGACGACCATGGTAGGTGAATCGTCAAAGACAGCAAAAATGAAGTTCGCCAGCAAAGGAGCTCAGCGGGAGACTAAAATCAATTCAAAATGGAAGAACGTTGTGGACACCGATCTCGGACATGTTGACTTTGATGAATTCAAAAGAAGAGTATATGGACAGAATGGACTGCCAACACCAATAGCCAGGTGGATGATCAGAAACTGGATTTTCCAGGTAGCAGGATTCCCGCCTGCAAAGGATTGTGCAGAATTGATGGTGGCATGTGCTATCCACTATGATGCTCAAAAGAGGCAGATCATTGCACCTGACAGCAGAATCTTAGCACACTTAGGCGAGGTGGCCATCCAAGAAACCTTCGGCATCCCAGAGCATTCACAGACGGTCTATAAGACTAAGGAAGAGGCCAAGAGGTTATATGACAGCCAACCGGACTTATGCACTACAACGGTTAACAAGGCATGGTTGGACAAACCGAAGCCATCAATAAAGAAGATGCTCAAAAGACCCCGCCGGACAAACTTCAAAGAAGATTTTGGAGATATCATACTGATGCTGAACAGAATAGCTGGTAACCCGCAGGGCACCTTTTTTGAGAGCTGGATGTACTATTTCATAGACGAGATCACTTCTGGCGTGAAAATGTTCAATTGGTCACGGATGATAAGTGACAATCTCCACGAGCAATTAATCAATCTGGAAGAGACTAAGTCTTTTCATATGAGCTCGTATGTTGTCTACTTGTTGGCCAGATCATATAAGTATTCAGGACTAACTTGCAGAGGAAAAGTTGGCAACGGGGAGAACGAACTCAGGCCTTACGACTGCTACCCACAACTCCAGTTGAAGGAGAAATCTCATTTCAGAAGGGCACATGATGCATTCTTAATGCATATCGCCAAAACGCTTCAAGGGGGAGTACATCAGAGATTGAGTCATGAGGCGAAGAGTCTAATCAGCAGGTACGGATCTTGGTTCATCCAGTTCCCGAAATTTACGTATATCAGGATCCAAGGGTTTACTAGAAACCCCTATAAGTTGCCAATTTATCCGACAAATCGGATGGTCCTGCTCGAGGTCCTGAGACAGTTAGAGGAATATCAGAACATCTAGAGGCCGACCAAGAAAACATCTGTTACATTCCCATTGTTCATCGGGAACATGTTGGAGTCTTGTCCATCAACATAGGCAGTTGAGAGTGCAAGGTTGGAGATCCAGTGGTATCCATTTACAGCCTACAAGTCCAGGGTCAACTTTGACCCACATCATAATATTCGGACAGTAGAGGGGAGAAGGTACAAGCACAGGGTGGAATTGGAAGACTTCTGGGCTGATGCCGCTGATGAGTATGAAGTCAGACGGAGAATGTGGTCTAGAATGACACTAGACTTCATGAGGGCAATTGAGTTCTGCCGGGTGCTTGATCAGTTACAAGATGATGGGAATTATATCCAGCCGCGTTTCGAGGAGAGTCGACCTCTTCCTCCTGTGAAATGGTCAGAACCTAAGCATGCGGATTTAGCAACACTAATGAGGCCAATAGTCAAGTACTCTCACTGGTGGGTTGACCGTCAGGTCCAAGAAATGAGGCAAAGAAGAATAACGCTCACGTATGATTGACTGAGCGAATCAGAATCATTTTCTTCCAACGCTGATACATCTCACCAGGGCCCAACCGAGATTGGAGAGAAAAGAAAAGAAATAGCGCCAAGTACAAAACCTGTTCAGAAGAAACATAAGGGAGAACCGTCTCGTTCAGCAGCATCCCGGAATATTGACGAGCTGATGGCTACTATAGATGAATCCTTGGTGGAAATACTCGTACCTCCTATAGATCAGGAAGAGAACGATGAACCTATTCAGTCGGATGATGAGGAGCCCTTGTCACCTATAGGCACGGAAATACTCGGTTCAGACAATGAGATAGAAGTCCGGAATAATGACTTCGAGGAGGGAATGATTTCCGCTCTCAGGGAGGTTGTGGATGTTCTGAATGAGGAAGAGGTTCAGGTAGAAGATGGAGTTGAGCAGCCGACCATTCCAGATTGGCTGATAGAGAGAATGAAGATTCAACCACCTGCAGAAGCCCAAGAGGAGGATGATACTGCAGATTTCTTGGCGAGATTGGAGCAAGTTGCAATCAAGAAACCCGCCAAGAAATTCTCTACTATTCAAAGGGACGAGACAGGCAGCCGTTCCGTACACATTGCAGTACCCACAGTGGACAAGCCACAAGACGAGATTACTCCTCAAGAGTATGCCGTAACCACTATAGATCTCGGCCCAACCTCAAAAGGCCAAGAAGTGGAGGAATTAGATAATTCTGTCTCGACCATCAAAGCGAGATTGGAAAAAGAAGTGGCTAAGAAGAAAGAGTATAAAAGGGAGGTTGAACGCCTTAAGGAGTACATACAGCATTTGACCCAACCACTTGATCAGGGTAATGCGGCAACTCCTATCCTCCTCAATTCATCGCAGGAAGTGACCAAAGATGTAGAGCACGGAATGGTTACGACTAGGGAGGCTCAGGACTGGATGGTGAGCGAAGGCACGGAAGCGGCCTCATTCATGGAAAAGCTGGCACTTGCTTATGGACGAACCTCTTCTTTTCTTTCCAGACTTATGGATATGGCGGAGACATGGGAATGTATTCTGGACATGCAGGAGAGGCTTATTCCAAGCCTTAGGATCTTGAAAGACATTCCAAGAGAGGATTTGGTTGATAAAAGGGTAATTGCTGCAGGAGCAGCATATGATTTCCATCACTGGTTTTGGGCAGTGACTGTACGAGAAGAAGTTTTGGAGAGGGCAAAAGTGGATGGGCTTAGGATTGAAGGGCATGTCAAAGAAATCCAGGAGAAGATTTATATGACAGCTGCAGAAGTGTTCAACCGTGAGATTATCTGGGAGAACGACATGCAGTTGGAGAGATTGAAGCATAAAGTTCAAGAGATTTTCTTCTCGGCCACTGGACCATTTCTGAGACAGGATTTTGCGAGAGTGGCAATAATCTCAACCATCCGAAATGATTTTGGGAAGCAGGAGGCAGATAGGGAAAATACTTTTGCCAAATGTGCTGAAAAGTTGGACGGACTTGAATTCCGGATTAGCATGCTGCCACCTGTCACAATGGAGGAGGTCATTGCCGTAGTGTCCAGATTCATCGAACGCAATGCTACTCAGAAGGATAAGGACGCCTCTCCTAGATAATAGTTGCAATTGCCACTTTACTGATTGATTGCTAGTTGATAACTCTTGTTATTTTGGGTAACCCTAATTAGGGTTGGGTTGTAATAATCTTGGCTGTTGATATTGTTTTAATCTCGGCCCTTCATTTCATTTTTGAAACTCTATATAAACTAATGCTCTCTCACTTTCATGGGTGTGGAGACAGAGTATGAGATTGTTGCATTGAGACTATTTCGAATAATTAAAGCTCTTATGCATGATTTGCTTTGAACAACTTTTATTGTCAAATAGTAAGCGAGGTTGCATATCTTCTTCCGCCATAGATTAAAGTTAGAATTAGATTAAGTAGAATTTGTTTTGAAAGTTGGTTAAGTGAATGAGAGATTGATCGTATTGATTCAATGGTGAAGTATTGCTCATACTTTCTTCGAATGAATGATTTGCATTCGATGCGTAAAGTTAGCCTGAGCTCTTAATTGTGGAAGCTTAACTTCAGCCTCATTCGAGGTTTGAAAATTATTATCACAACCCTTGAAGATTGCACCCATTTTGCGTATGTTGTCCCGTAGGAGGCGAAACAAAGTGTGGTTTATCCCCTTCACCGAATCCTTACTGTCTCTTAAGTTCTTAGGCATAGACTAGATCCCCCTAAACCCTTATCCTTTTGCCATTTTTTTTGAGATCCACATTGAAAGTCCTAATTGAGAGCCTTTAATGATAAATTCGCCTAAGTCCCACACTTGTGAAGATTTTCTTAACATAAGTCCCCTTGTTCATTACCAGCATATCACAACGGCCATTGAGCTTATCCACACGTCGAGACTCGACAAAAGAAACCTTGGAATCGCCATATGATCTTCTCGCAATCTTAGCATACGCGGTGGTTTTTCAAGAGAGGATAGAGTGTCTTTGGACATTTTATTCTGTGTGTTCGGTGGATGATAAAACGTACACCAACAGTACCATGAATCAACACTTCTTTGGATTCGAGGCCAATTGTGCTGCTCTACATCATTCCATGCATTCACGGAGAGCTTTCAGATGTGTGTCTTGATCATTGTAGATCAACTAATCATCTAGAAATGCTTTAAAGTTTTCAATTGATATTTTGTCAAAAATGTGTAGGATAATTCTTTCGAAGGTGGCTGGAGTGTTGCATAGTCCGAACAACATCCGGTTGTAGGCATACACCCCGTCTTCCATCACAAACATAGTCTTTAGCTTGACGACTTTTGCTACACTTATTTAGTTGTACTTGGAGAACTCGTCCACGAATGAGTAGATCTCATGATCTGCGACCTCTTCCAAAATTGAGTCAGTGGGATTGGGAATGGATCTTTAATGGTATGACATTCAAACTTCTAAAGTCCACATATATTCGAATCTGTTTGGATTCCTTCTTCAAAGATATAGCAATTGGGGAAACCCAATCACTATTATTGACCTTGAAAATTATGCCAGCCTCCAACATTATTTCTATCTCTTCCTAAACTTTTGCAGCATAGTTCCTATTCATTCTATAAGGCTACTTCCATACGGGTTGTGCTTTTGATTCCAGAAGAATTTTGTGTACACATAGCTCTAGTGGTACTCCCTTCAAGTCTTTATACATCCAAGTGAAAGCATCCTTGTACTCTAAGAAGATTTTGAATGTTGTTGCCTTGAGTACTGGGTCCGAATCATCCCCTACGAGAATTATTTGGGGATTGCCTTCTTCTCCAAGGTTTACTTTCTTCATTGTTGGCTCATACTTGATCATTTTGTCTCGTTCAAAGTTGTGGGCTGGTGTATCGTTCAACTTGGCTACTCCCTCCTTGTACTCGTACTCCGAAGGGAACTTCTAGCTTGTCGTTGCTTAATCTTCTTCTTATCTCCCCAATTTGTAACATATTGTAGTCATGTTGGAATAGTTCATTGTCTTCAAGCTGCTAGTGGAATAGTCCATTCAAGGAACTTGTCTCATCCTCGGAGTAACTTTGGAGATCTAAAATTCCCTCATCATTCAGCTCCATGAACCTTCTTCTTCTGCTCTTGATTCTCCTCCTTCCAACTCTGAATTAGAGGAAGCCATCTTTTCACTTACTACCTGTGTTCTCAAGTCTATGACATACTTCCTCCCTTTGTTTTCTATTGAAAGGGTGTTCTGTTTCTAGTTGTGATCTTCCTTGGCTGCAATCAGCAATCCTCTCCCCAACAACGCATGGTATGCTTTCTTTTGTAATGGGATGACCACAAAGTTTAGCATGAATTGTTGGGTTCCAGTCATTACCTTTTGTGCCATCAACGTCCCCAACGATTTAATTCCATGTCGATCCGCGCCTGCTAGTTGGAAGGATGATGGCCAAAGGGTTGGCTTCCTAACACATTTCCATGTATCCTCCTTTAGTACGTTTACTCCCGATCCTCCATCGACAATTATTTTAGTTAATTTTTTTCCCATGATTTGCATTTGCACAACAACCGCTTCTTCCATATGTTCACTATTAGCAACATTCGGTCAATGACTTGTTATCCTTGTGGTGGCAGTTCTATTATCATGTTTGTACTTGTACCTTCTTATCTCTAATTTTGATCATCACCGACTATGCTAGTGATTTCCACTCTCAGTTGTGGCATACTTTGAAGAAGGTTTGTCACCTTGACTAGTATAGTTGTTTGTAACACCTACTGTACTATGTTCTTCTCTGACTCTGATTGCCTGGAGGTACTTGTGGTTTCATTGGAGATCCTTTGTTCTTTTTCCATTGCTTGTTCTACCTTTGCTTTGGCTTCTTGGAGTCGTTCCTTCTCCGTATGAGGGTTTGGATACATGGCCTTCTTTGTTTATACTTTGGTAATCGCCAAAATTGCCTCGTCTTGTTCTTCCATGTTGATATTAACACCTTTTTGTTTCAGGCAATCGACGTCTTCATGGTCATCCGGTCCACACCATTTGCTCAACATCCTTGATTTTTTTGGCTGCTCTAGCATTCCTTGGTGAGGTGTACCCATTCATTACATTTGCGGCATTGGATCATTGGTCTCCCCTTGGCGTTGTAATGGATCTTGCTTCTTGGTCCATTATTATTAAATTTATTATTATTTCCTTGTTTGTTACAATATCCGCTAGGAGATGCATTAGTATTATTATTTTGTGGTTTTGGTGGTGTGGTCGGCGGGGTTGATTGTTCTCCCTGTGTGAAGAGCACTTGTGTGCTTCTTGTCTCGAGGTTTTATGGGCATTCCTTGATGGCATTCCATCATTTGGCAGATGTCACTAAATAATTTTTTCAGACAATTTACTTTAGTGTGACCTTTGACTTTGTAGTCGATACACCATAATCCTTTGTTCTCTTGTGTACTTTCTTTCTCGGCCTCGAGCTCCTTCATCATCCTCATCATGTCTCTTTGTAGAGCTTGAACCATCTTTGACTCACTGTCGCTGCTATCTTCCGTGCTCTTGTCATCTTCCATCCTTCGCTTCCCTTGAGAGGATGTCTTGTCTTCAATTTCTACGTCCATTGCCCGATTGTAGGCATCGGCGTAAGATGATGGAGGCACAGCTTTCATTTTCTTCCACAGTGAAGGGATCAATCCTTCGATGAACCATCTTTTCTTTAGTCCATCAGCCGGCTTGTTTTCCAATTTCACCAATAGTTCTTTGAGTCTACAATTATAGACTTGTACATTCTCATGCTTTCCTAGTTTGGTATTGTAGATCTCCGCTACAATTTTGTTATCATCTCTCAAGCGCTTGAATTCCTCTTGGAATGCTCTTTTCAATGCATCCCATGTATTTTTACGTGGTATGTCCAATTTTGTATACTAGTCTATGGCTATGCCTCTAAGAGTTGTTGGGAATGATCTCAACCAATATGCTCTGTCATCTTGACCGTTTGCTACCTAGATTGTCTCACATGTCTTGCAATGCCTCATAGGGTCCTCTGACCCGTTCCCAGTGAACTTTGGAAGTTTCTGCTGCTCTACATTGAAATTTGTTGGGAGAGTCATCATCTTGCCTCCCTATTGTGCCCTTTGTGACAATAACCTGATTGGAGAGTTTTGATTATTATGTTTCGGTGCTTTCCTTACACTCACAGACATGTCACAATCCTTCACTCATCCCTCTTCAACATTCGTCACCCTTGGGTTGCCTTTGGGGTCCTTTTGATGCTCCCTTCATCTTGGCGTTATGGCTCCAATCCATAGTAACGAGACTCGGACTTGGCTTAGACTTAGCTAGGGTGACTCGACTCGGGACTCCCGACTCAACACTCGGACTCGACGCAAATTTGGCAAAATGAAAAAACCCTAGAAATTTAGAGATTTTTAAGGATTTAAAACTTGTTTCATGCACCCTTTATTGAATAAACCTTAAAGACACAATAACATCATTAAATACAAGCAAATTTGATCACATACACAAGTATACATCGATCACATAAGCATAAAGTACACAAATTGTAGCTGAGCTATTGAAGGAAATAGCAAACTTAGATATATAAATATAGTCAAATGTATACAAAACTCATGGAATATGAAATCCATGACATCAAATGTTTCAAACAAATATGAAATATCAAAACAATAACTACAAGTCTATGGCTCAAAGGAGTTTGCATCCTTCCTACGAAGGCATCTAAGGTGGGTCCTAGATGATGTAGCAACTACAACCATAGTCTCTGCTTGTGACTCCATGCCAACCTCACCAACATTAGTTGTGGATGTGTTTGCTTGTGCTTTAGCCTCCTCTGCCATGGCTATAGCCTCAGCCTCTCTATCTACCCGGTCAACCCAATCAAGGTCCTCGTCACTAACACAAGTATACATTGATCATATAAGTATAAACACAACTTGTAGTTGAGCTGCTCAAGGAAATATCACACTTAGATATATAGTCAAAGACTCCAATGTATATGAAAATCATCAAATATGAAATCCATGACATCAAATGTTCCAAACAAATATGAAATATCAAAAGATTAAAAACAATAACTAGAAGTCTATGGCTCAAAGGAGCCTGCATCCTTCCTACGAATGTGTCTAAGATAGGTCATGGATGATGCAACAACCATAATCTTAAGTATCAGGGCAATTGCCCTAATGGGGTTGAGGGGTAGTGCCCTTTGTGGGGGTCTAGGCGTAGTGCCTCTAGTGGGGTCAAGGGGCA
>VDFB02052992.1:0-14995 GCA_007258455.2 Sequoia sempervirens
TCATTTAGCATTTTATTGTCTTCTAGGGGTTAAACTATTTGCATTAAAATTCACAAGTAAATGCAGCAATAAAAATGACTAGATTAGTACTACTAATTCACAGCCTTACAATGAAATAAATCTACAATTTACAAGTGTTACAATGACATAATCAATGCAAATACTTGAAGGATGATTCTTCCAACACTTATTCTTCTCAATTATCAAATTACAAGCCAAAATCTAAACTTTTAGAAATCTGATAACAATAACCAGCAAACTGAAAAGCATTACCAACAACTGTACCAGCACCCAAAATGTTCATAACATCGTCAAAACTCCTCCAAAAGACCTAAAACAAAATGCAAATGCATCTAACACCCAACTCCCAACAAAGAAACTGCATCCAAAGTTCATGAATTAACTATGCACGAGTTCCAAAGCACTTCCCAGCATGGTATGGCCCTAGGAATGGTACGGCCTCTCTAGTAAATTCAGCACTTCAAGATAAAATCTGATTCTTTGCAAAAAGGGTCACTCTTAGCATAGGAATCAAAGGGGCCAATACCCATAAGCAAATTTCATACAAAAAGTTGTATTTGAAAATCTCATTCAGCCATGAGACAACCAGCAACACAAAAACTAGAAAATTTCATCAAAAACTCAACAATAATGCTCAATGTGCACTTCTAAATGAAGCACACTCCCAATTGACCATCTAGGGAACCATAGTTTCAAGCTCGAAGAATGGTGTAAAATTGCTAAGCTTCCCCTTATCCGGGTTCTGAATTCAATCCAGCAACATTTCGATATCATAAACAATAGGTGCCAAAATGAAGAACTGAAGCCTCCTTTTATAGATTTTGAAGTGACTGTTGAATTTCTATCCTTTTCCCTCCAAAGGACGCCCAAGCAAATAATAAAGATTTTAATTTTCAAAATCCTCTTCTCCCTTCTCATTTTGGCGTCCAAACACCAAGGAGACATTAAAACATTTAAAATATATTTATTACTCCTTAAATGAGGCGTCCAAATCCCAAGAGAAATAATAAACTTAGAACTATTAAATGTTTTCACCTCATGTGGCGTCCACCCTCAATGGCCCCGTTTTAAAACAACTTTAAATCTTTATGCTAGGCCAAGGGGTCAAAATCACAATATAATAATTAAATGATTTATTCAAAATGCACCTCAGAAAGCCAAATTCAGAAATACTCAACTACCCTACTTGAAGTAGAAAGCTTGCTGAACTGCTGCCAACTTGAGAACTGCCAAAAATAGAACTTACTAATAATAGTAAATTCTAAAAATTTGCTCAACTCACTTTGCATGCTATATCATTGTTGTTTACTCCACTAATGGTAATTCAATATACTATAGAAGTAAACTAGAAACATAATATCATTGAGTATGTAAAAGCATTCACAGAACAGAACATAACAAATGTATATGAAGCATTGCAGTCTTTATTCATGTACTTGCAGTATTACCTTATAATATCAACATACTCCCATGACTACGAACCAAACAGCAACATAAATAGTTAACCGGCGTCGGTTGAGAGCACCAACCGTTGGCAATTGACAAGTACCAACTAATCCCGAGTGCTAACTAATCCCGAGTGCTAACTAGTCCCGAGTGCTAACTAATCCCGAGGACTAACATTATTTATTTATTTGCTAATTAACTATTTAGCGGCTTACATCATCCCCCCCTCAGAAAAAGTCGTCTTCCCAGACGACAAATACAATACTGGGAGATCAATACATAAAATTTCAGTGGGAAGAGGGTTGAGAGGACGTCCCTGGTGGCTGGGGAACTGATGAAGTGGTAGCCAGAGTGGTTAGCTGTCGTAGTTGGTACACCTCTGTACGCTGCTAAAGGTGACGAGAGGCCTTCAATTCCTTCTCTCGAGTGGTTTTGACCAGGTGCACTGCCTCCTTCAAGTTTTTATTGACCCTCTCCAGTTCTTTGTCTTTTTCTGCCAACTGGCGGCCCATCTCCTCCTCAAGTGCTTTCATCCTCTTCTCCATACCCTGAATGCTTGTATCCCGAGCGATCACTTCCAGCTTCTCCTTCTCCAACAAATGAGTGAGCTCTTGTAGTTGTTTCTCAAAGGATTCTGCCTTGGCCTGTATTTTATGGGAAAGGGTGATGGCTTGATCCGCTTTCCTCGTCATTTTGTTTAGATGGATCTCATACTTTCGGTAGGCTAGAAATAATGTCCTGTATGCTGTCTCCATCTCGAATAACTGTGCCACCAGCTTGTTGTCTCTCCCATGCAAAACTGGCCTCTTCGGAAACCAAGCAGCCATCATTTCTGGTGTCTTCTTCGCCAACCAATCACCAGTAAATATCTTGTCAAACTCTCTACCACTCCCTGAGTTCATGAACTGAATGATCCTTCGTGCCTCCTGCTCGGCTATGGGCGAGTAGTTTCGGTGCAGTTTCTTCGCAATGTCAGACACTTCTTGGATGACCAACGCAATAGGCTCAAGGCTGTGAATGTACCTCTCGATTGTACCTATTGGGTCCTCTCAATCTGGCTTGGGAATTATCACAGCAATCCCTTCTGATACATCATTATCATTGGATCCACCGGCATCTCCGACATTACCCACAGCTGCAGGTATGGCCATTTGTGGTGTGGTAAGAGGCTCCTCATCTGACCCAATATGGATCACCTATGCCATCTCTCCCCCCTTCATTGCTTGTTGCTCTACTACTGGTTGCGTATTCTCCACAGCCACCATCGGCTGAGTTCTCCTGGCTGGTGCAGCATCTCTTCCCACCTTTGTCTCCATCAATCTTGGTGAGTGTATGGGGGAGATGTCCTCCTCCCGAATAGGTGTTCCCATTTGCCGTAGCCATCCATCTACACCCTCTGTCTGAAGTGTCCCTCTTGGTGATGTCGGTGCATCTGTCTCACCTATTATACCCTCCGGTGTTGTGTCCTCCGCCACCCCTAGTGGTGTCATCTCGCCTGCTGATGCAACTGCCTCAACTGTGCCACCTTCCTCGACCTTCTCTTCTACCTCCTGTTCGGTTGGGGCTTTCACTGGAGTATTAACATCTACTGAATAAACTTCGACTGGTGAAGTACTATCGACAGATGAAGACAGTGCTAATTGCTCATATTCTTCACTATCGGCTTGTTTCCTTTTCCTCTTCACCATCTTCGGCTCTTCTGTGGTGCTCCCAGCATCCAAAGTCGTCCATCTGAAAGCTGTAGGCCAAGAACTGTCATAATCCTTTGCTGGCTGAAATTTTCCCAATTTCCCCTCTGGCACTTGATTGTAGACGTCATCCAGAAAGAGGGCTATAAGCTGCTGGGTCATATAGAACGCCTTGTGTTTGCATTCTAAGAACTCTCTAATCCTTTCTGATAGGTATAGTGCCCAATTGTAAACCTTTCCCCCACTCAGCCCGAACATATACTCAACCATCCAGGTTGCGATATTTGAGGCTCGGCTGGCGCCTGTCAACTTGCATTTGATAAGATCCATAATGCACTTCCAATCACCATTCCCCAACATATTTTTCCGTAACCCTCGAGCTCCTGCACTCTAGATTATTTCCTTTTCTTTGGCAGTGATCCGATCGGCAAACTCTTTTAATAATCATCTCTTTCTATTGCGCAGTCATTTTTGTAGTCGGCTTGGCGACCACCTGCCCAGACGCAGGTATGCCAAAGACTCTCCGGAAGTCCGAGGGATAAAAAGCCACGGTAACTGGAAACCCTTCGTATTCAATTGTACTCCTGTGGCTGTGCTGGTTGTAATTGGCAACAATCTCTCAAATATTCTTCAAAATCCTTAGCATTAAAAAAGGGACACTGTGCTACCTTGTCCACCTGTGCTGTCGCCAGTGCTCGCTTGATGGGATAGTCGGGTGCCGTCTCCTGCCACCATGTCTTGCACTCTGTGCCTGTGAGACTCTCCCACGTCAGCGAATCTGCAGTCATAGTATCAACTTTCCCCTTATAGAGCTTGCCTCCGGTCACCTTGGATTTGATGTTATTTTCCTTTGCTTTGAGTACTTTCGTCTTTGGCATCCATTTTTTTTTTAAGTCATATGCAGCTACTCCATTTTAATATTAGCCAATATTCTTTATTTTCAATTTCCTTCTCTTGAATACTTTTAAATTTTTTAATTTTTCACTTCCACAGGCTTCGCTTTTTCCATTACTCCATGTCTTTTATTTTTCCCAACGCTATATAATATGTCTGCCTTCGTAATACTTTTATTTTTCCCTTTTAATATTCTTTCTCTCTTCAATTCCTTTTAATTTCCAATCCATGTTTCTTTTATTTCCGTTTTCTCTGTCCTCTCTCCTCCATTTGCCTTGTTTTTCTTCATTCACTCTCTTATCCTCCATTTTTTTATGCCTTTCAATTTTTTTCTCTTCTATCTTTAATTTTTTCAATTTTTGTTTATTTTCTCTCTCATCTCTCTCCTCTTTTTCAGATGTTCTTTTTATTCTCCGTACTCCATCTGTTTTAACCTTCAATTCAGACACATAGTACCATTTGCATGTATGCGGGGGCCGCTTATAGCATTCTTCTTCACAACATGATCCTATATACTGTATATCAAACCATTTATCAAGCAATGGAGAAGGGCCAATACCTTTGAAACTGCCGTCGATATATCGTCCGTCGTAACGCTGGTACCACGTAACCTCTTCGCCTTCTAAAGTCAGTGGCTCGGCTGGGTTAGGTATTATTTCCCAAAGCCCATCTTGTGTCACAAACCTCGGCACCTTCCTCTGTTCTCGTCTCGAGTGCTTAATTACATCTTCAATGTACCCGTCTACACTTGAAATGAACATATCTTCTGTCATCATTACAGTCTTTAAACAAGGAGTTGTTCGTTCAAAATAGGCTTCCCACTGTTCATCGTTCCAATCATTTGCTTCATCATCAGCATCCTCAAGTTGACACAAACTTTGTTCATGGGTGAGTTGTTCCTCTTTCTCTTTCTGTGCCTCGATATCTAATTCTTTCACTAGGTATCCTCGCCGGAGGCCTTCATACGGAGCAATGTAACACCAATGTCCACCCATTCTCCGCCATAGTGTTGGTGTCCCGAATACCGCATTAGTCAGGTGCTTATGCATCCGAGGTACAGCAATACCTTCTACCTTCTTCTGCACCAGTCTCTCTTCGATGATTTGATCCACGCCAGATTCCATCCAAACTCCTTCGGCTGCATAGCCGGGGCCTCTCGGACCCCAGTCATATTCTTGCGAATCCTCTCCTTGCACAGCCCAGTCTTCTTTAGTAGCATAGCCCAACATATTGATGGCAATAGCGTTCTCCTTCCTTTCTTGATACTGTTTCAACTTGGAACCATTGATCGCTTCTG
Organism: Sequoia sempervirens; assembly: GCA_007258455.2. Classification (NCBI taxonomy): domain Eukaryota; kingdom Viridiplantae; phylum Streptophyta; class Pinopsida; order Cupressales; family Cupressaceae; genus Sequoia; species Sequoia sempervirens. The sequence goes on from VDFB02052992.1 coordinate 5,347, forward strand.
GTAGGAGTGACCCATCTAAATTCTCCAATTTTATAGAGCCATTGTCATGGACTTCCCGGACTTAGAACAGTCCTAACCAACGAACCTTGAATTTCGCCGGCTTAATCTCATTGCGGCCGTTATATTTCAGAACTAACTGTCATAGCCGGAAGTTCATTCACTGGAGGTGCTTATCGTGCCAATACTTCCTTCTCCGCTGCATGTTCTCTGTCATCCATTGTGCCATTATCCTTTGCTCATCCAGTTTATTAAGTTGGTATAGTCATTCTTTTAAACTTTCCGTATCACCTAGCCGATTCTCCATGGCTATCCTTAAGCTGGGTACCATGTATTCCATCGGCATCACCGCTTCCTGACCATACATTAATTGAAAGGGCATGTGGCCCGTCGTTACCTTGTATGTCGTACGTTATGCCCACAGGACGGCTGGTAATCTCTCTTCCTAGTCAGCTTCTTCTACGCCACATGACTTGTGGATGACTGATACTAGCACCTTATTTGTAGACTCCGCCTGGCTGTTAGCTCGAGGGTAGTACGGACTTGATAGGTTGTGAAAGATCTGGAACTCCGTCGTCATCAGCCTGATCACATGATTAACGAAATGCCCTCCACGATCACTCGTGATCCGAATGGGAATGTTGTACCATGTCACTATTTGCTCATAGATAAATCTTGCCATACTCTGTGCTGTGTTGTCAAGCAATGCTCTAGCTTCAGCCCACTTTGTTAGATATTCAGTAGCAACCACTATGAATTGGCATCGATGCAACTGACTCACCTTCAATGGTCCAATGAAATCCAATCCCCATCGTTCGAACAACTCCTGTGGTTGAGAAGGATGCAGCGGCATGAAGTCCCGCTTCAATGGTTTCCCGACCCTCTAGCAAGTGTCGCAGCCTAACACCCACTCTTTGGCATCGGTGTGCATCGTTGGCCACCATAGGCCTGCCAAAAGAATTTTTCTTGCTGTAGCATCTGGTCCCATATGACCGCCAGCCAGACCTTCGTGTGCTTCCTTCAGTACGCCTGGTATCTCTTCTTCTATAACACATCTCTAGAGGATCTGATCTGGCCTCATCTTGTAAAGAAAGCCATTGATCAACTGGAACGTCTTACTTTTCAAGACGAGCTTTCGCCTTTCCGCTGGTGGCATTTCTTTCGGGAATGTGGAGGTGGACAAATATTCCCCAATCTTCTCATACCACGAGGGTAACACTGCAATCTGAAATAAGTGTGCATCCGGAAAATCTTCATTCACCCCTCCCTCGGCAGGTTCGCCCGACCGTATTCTGGACAACTGATCAGCAATCACATGGCTCTTACCTAGTCGTACAATGATGGTAAGGGTAAACTCTTGGAGCAGTAATAGCCACCTGCTTACTCGTCCTTGAATGATTGGCTTGTTCACTAAATACATCAAGGCTTGATGATCCACATAAAAGGTGAACGGCGTGGCTAGGAGATAGTGTTTGAACTTCTTTTCGGAGTAAACCATTCCTAGTGCTTCACGCTCGGTTGTACTGTAATTTCTTTCTGCTCTTGACAGTAGCCGATTGGAAAAGAATACGGGGTGGTCCAACCCGTGTGCTCCCACTTGTGCTAGTGTTGCTCCAATGGCAAAATTAGAGGCATCCACATGTACATGAAACTCCTTATCCTAGTCTGGATACATCAATATAGGTGAGCTGATCAATCAGTCCTTTAGTTCGTTGAATGCCTTCTCCTGTTCTTTGGCCCATATGAATGGTTGGCCCTTCCTTGTTAGTAGGTCAAGAGGATATGACACTTGTGCAAGTTTTTTAATAAATCTCCGATAGTATCCCACATGCCCGAGGAAGGACTTCACACCGGTGACGTTCTCTGGAGCCTCCATCTGTATGATTACTCACACCTTGTCGGGATCGGTTTTCAACCCAGCCTTACACACGATGTGTCTGAGCAGCTTTCCTTGTGGCACCATAAATCTGCATTTCTTGGGATTCAAAGCAAGGCGGGCTGCTCTACATCTTTCCATGCACTCGCCTAAAGCTTTCAAATGTTTTTCTTTATCACTGTAAATTGACCAGTCATCGAGGAAGGCTTTGAAATTACCTACAGACATTTTGTCAAAAATGTGGAGTATTATCCTCTGGAATGTGGCTGGTGCGTTGCACAATCCAAACAACATCCGGTTGTATGCGTACACCCAGTCCTCAACCACGAACGTAGCCTTCAATTTGTCTTCCTCCGCGATACTGATTTGGTTGTAGCCCGAAAAGCCATCTAGGAACGAGTACATTTCATGCCTGGCAACTTCTTCGAGGATTGTGTCGGTGAAGGGAATAGGAAATGGGTCCTTGATGGTCACCGCATTCAGACTCCAAAAGTCAACACATATTCTAATTTGCTCCTTTTCTTTCTTCAAGGATATGACGATCGTTGATACCCACTCGCTGACATCCACTTTGAAAATGATGCCCGCTTCCAACATCTTCTCAATCTCCTCTTGTACTTTAGCGGCATAATTTTTATTCATTCTGTACGGTCTCGTTCGTACGGGCTGGGATCCCGGAACGAGAGGGATCCTGTGTACGCATAACTCCGGTGGTACGCCTTTTAGATCTTTATACGTCCAGGCAAAGGCATCTTTATACTCCATAAAGATTCTGAATGCTGCTGCCTTCAGTACGGTGTCCCAATCATCACCCACAAGAATCTCCTTAGGTTTTTCTGGTTCCCCAAGGTTTACCTTCGTCAGCGTTGGCTCCTCGTACTTGATGATTTTGTCCCGTTCAAACTTGTGTGCTGGCGTCACATCCAATTCTGCCATACCTTCCTTATACTTTCCATACTCTGGAGGAAATGTTTCACCGGTCGAGCCTTTGTCTTCTTCCGCTTCCCCCTCTTTGACTTGTAGCATGTTGCAATCCGGGTGGAAGACTTCATAATCTTCCATCTGCCAGTGAAATAGTCCGTTCAGCGAACTGGTCTCATCCTCCGAGCAACTCCCAATCTCCAGTACGCCTTCTTCATTTGGCTCCATTAATTTTCTTTCGTCATCAACATCTAATTCTTCTCCCGATTCAGATGCCGAAGACGCCAGATCTTCGCTGACAGCCTGGTTCTTCAGATCAATAGTGTACTTCCTCCCCCGACTCTCTATCGAGAGTGTATTCCTCTTCCAGTTGTGGTTTGCCTTGGCAGCGATCAACCATCCCCGTCCCAATAGTGCATCGTACGCCTTTTTTTCCAGTGGGATGACGACAAAATTTAGCAAAAACATCTGCATGCCGATCTAGACTTTCTGTTCCATTAGTGTACCAAGGGGTTTGATGCCATGCTGATTTGCTCCTACGAGGTGGAATGTCGGGGGCCAGAGAGTTGGCTTACCCAAACATGTCCATGTTTCCTCTGGCAGTACGTTTACTCCTGAACCTTCGTCGACGATAGTGTTAGATAATTTCATTCCCAAAATCTCCATCTCGACGACGGGTGGTTTCCTCCCGATACTTACTACGAGTAGCATTGGGTCCGTAGTCTTGGCTACTGGTTCTGGCATTCGTTATGGCGGACCCTTCTCAAGATTGTCTTCAATAGCATTTGTAAGCGCTACTCTCAGATGAGGCATCGTTTGCAAAAGGTCAGTTACCTTGATTGGTACGGTTGTGTGAAGCACCTGCCGTACTATGTTCTTCTCCGACTCCGACTGTAGCAACGTACTGGTAGCTTTAGAATTTCTACGTTCATTCACCATTGCCTCTTCTACTTTTGTCTTGGCTTCCCGGAGTCTTTCCTTCTTCGTACGAGGGTCTGGATAATTTGGCTTCTTTGATTGCGCCCTTGTGATTGCCAAGACTTCTTCGTCGGCTATCTCTAGCATATTGATACTACCTTTCTGCTTTGGACAGTCGGTGTCTTCATGATCACCTGGTCCACACCATTTGCATAACTTTCCCCCGGTGCCTTGGTCGCTTTGACAATCCCTCGCAAAGTGACCCCATTCATTACAGTTCTGGCACTGGATCATGGGCTGTCCTTTGCTATCGTACTGAATTTTGCTTCTGGGTGTATTATTTTTCCGATTGTTACGGTAGCCTCCAAGGGATGCATTGTTGTTTTGTGGTTTTGGCGGTGTGGTCGGAGGGGTTGACTGTTCTCCTTGGGTGAAGAATACTTGCGCACTTCTTGCTTTTAAGTTGTATGGGCACTCCTTGACGGAGTGTCCCATAACTTGGCAGATGCCACAGAATAATTTTTTCGGGCAGTTCGGCTTTGTATGACCTTCCGTCTTGCATTCGGTACACCATAATTTATTCGCCTCCTTCGAACCTTCCTTGTCGGCTTTCAGTTCTTTCATCATCCGCATCATGTCCCGACGAAGAGCTTGCACAGTTGTTGATTCATCTTCACTTTCCTCGGCACTCTCTTCGTCATCTTTCTTCTTCCCCTTCGAGGATGTCTTGCTCTCACTTTCAATGTCCATCGCCCGATTATATGCTTCAGTGTACGAGGATGGCGGTACCACTTTCATTTTTCGCCGAAGCGGGGGAATCAACCCTTCAATAAACCATCGCTTCTTTAGGCCATTTGCCGGCTGTGCCTCAAGCTTTCCTATCAAGTCTTTTAATCTCCGATTGTAGGTCCACACGCCCTCGTGCTTTCCCTGTTTAGTATTGTATATCTCCGTGATGATCTCGCTATCGTCCCGTAGGAGTTTGAACTCCTCCTGGAAAGCTTGCTTCAATACCCTCCATGTGGCTCTTTGTGCTTGGTCTAATTCAGAGTACCAGTCAATGGCACTGTCTCTGAGTGTCGTTGGAAATGCTTTCAGCCATTGGTCGGGATCATCCTGTCGCTGGCTATCCAGATAGTCTCACATGTCTTGCAATGCCGTACGGGATCTTCAGACCCATTCCCCATGAACTTCAACAACTTTTGTCGGTCCGGATGAGTCATCTTTCCCCGCTGTCCTTGTGTGTTGGACCCGATTGGACTGGTGATTTCCTCGCTACGTCCCTGTGCGTCACTTGCACTCTTGGCTACGTACGAGTCACTCCCACGTCCTCCGTTAGCGTCCTCAACACCGTGAGTCTCTTGGGGTTCCCTTTGGTGCTCTCTCTGCCTTGGGGTATTGAGCTCTAGTCTTCCACTCGTCAGCCGTTCGTTGTCGTCCGAGAGGACAACTCTCGAAATCATCTGATGCTATTGCTCAATTCATCTTCGTTCTCATAGTGATCATATCTTCCTACATACGGAGTGCCGAAGGGGTCTCCGTCCCTTCCTTCTGTCAAACTTTGGTGCGCTCGTCCAATGGATGTGTCAATTCTTGACAAGTTTTCATATGTTCTTTTAATGCTTTGATTTATTTCAATGAAATCCTCATCCAGTTCCTTACCGGCTTGCTTCAGTCTTCGTCGCCGGTTTTCCTGTTCTTGCAGCCTGAGTGATCGTCGAACCTTTTCTTCCGGAGTCTCGTGCCCGTCAAGTACTCGATTCTTGTCTTTGTTCGGCCGTACAGGCATTTAAAATATGTTCAAGCAATCATTGTTGACTACCGGATGTGCGTCTTCGGCTAGTGTCTCGTTCTTCTTCTTCTCGTTTGATTTAGATTTCTTACATTGTATTGAGTATTTGCTGCGCCCGGTTCGGTCTTCTTCTTCTAGAGTCTTGAAGGAAAAGTAATGAAATGACGGGCCAGCAATCTGAGCATACGATTCAGGAGGTGATTCACCTCGTCGTTCACTTCCAATCTATCCCAGATAGCTTCCTCAGGGATCTCCCGTATGTGGGATTCCCTACGTACGTGATCTCGTAAAGATATCTTCCACAGATTGACAAGATCTTCAGTCAATAGGTCTTCCCGTTCCTCATTAGCATTTACAGGTTCTTCCGCCGGTTGACCCATTACGCTGCCATGACGAGTGATGCCCTAGTCCGCTCAGGCAACGGCGCCAAATGTTTACTCCACTAATGGTAATTCAATACGCTATAGAAGTAAACTAGAAACACAATATCATTGAGTATGTAAAAGCATTCACAGAACAGATGTATATGAAGCATTGCAGTCTATATTCATGTACTTGCAGTATTACATTATCATATCAACATACTCCTCTCGACTACGAACCATACAGCAACATAAATAGTTAACCGGCATCGGTTGAGAGCACCAACCGTCGGCAACTGACAAGTACCAACTAATCCCGAGTGCTAACTAATCCCGAGTGCTAACTAGTCCCGAGTGCTAACTAATCCCGAGGAATAACATTATTATTCTATTTGCTAATTACTATTTGGCTTACGAGGGGAATAAAGGGGTCCCATTTGTGGGAAAGGTGTTGTGTTGTTTTCGGCACGCTCCAGCACAATGTTAGTCCATTTCTTAGATAATCATTCAGGAAGTGCTTTAGAATACGAGGTTGTTCTTTCGAGTTTTATCATTTGGTTAGGATTTGTACTTGACTCGGAAGGGAATCATCTATTGTGTCTTGACACCAAGTCTCACGATTACTATATTTTACATACATAATTAATTGCCCTAAGTCATTGAGGTTTCTTAGGAGAAGTTGTCAATCTTAAATCCTACTTAATCACCCCTGCAATTCTCAAACCCATTGGAGGCTTCACTGCCTACCAGCCAATTGTGGAATTGACGGAAAATCAGTATAAAAAAGAAAAGAAAGAAAAAAAGATAAAATGTGCTAAACAAAAATATCAAAGTATTTGGCTTTGGAAATTTGCGAATAACTCCATCAGGGCTATGTACGCATGGCTGGCAATGGAACAATATTCGTGAGAATTACAGGATGCTTTTGAAGTTAGGATCATTATGTAGCTCATCACGATGGATTCTAGGAGCCTCAATGGTCTTTTGAGTGGGAATAAATGCATATGCTGTCATGTCCCCTAATTTTTGCAATTCTAGATATTATAAATTATGAATATTGATATACAATTAATAATGATATTGGATCAAAAGCTCATACATCCTTATTGGATAAATGAGATTATTATTAATAAAGATGAAATTATATTATATACACATAAATAAATATGTATTACATTTATTTTATATATATATATATATATATATATATATAAATAAAAAATAATAATAATAATATTAATATATATTACTACATATAGTACAAATATCAGTTAACCTTTATAATATGAAATAAACAAATAACAAACATAAAAGTAAAATAAATAAACAAATATAAGATATAGAATCAGCAATAGCCAACATAAAGAAAACATGAATAAATAATATGGCAACGATTCATTAAAGAGTCATTGCTGCTTGAAAATACAGCAATCCAATAAAGAATCGCATCCCTTCAAAAAAGGCACGAACCTTATGAAGAGGGTATAAGAGGAGGTTAGGAATGAAAGGAAGAGGAGGGGGAAAAAAAAAGAGACGGAAATATATATATATATATATTTTGAAGAAGGAGAATATAAAAAGAATAACCTGAAGTTAAGGAATGGAAAGAGGGAGGATAGGAATCAAACTATTAACAAAAGGTAATATCTTCAAATATTAGATCGAATGAAAGAAGGGAAGAACAAAGTAAAGAATCTAGGAATGTATTTTGGGAAAAGGAATCAGCCTAATAAAAGATTCTGGAAAATCTGATCACAAGGAATAAGCAGCAGCAGGGTAAGTTGATTATATTTATTTTATGTTGTTGTGTGTTTGATATTTATATTTGTTATTTCTGGGTAGACTCTAACATAACTAGGGTCTGAAATTATATATGTATTCTATGATCTAAATTAATTAATTCTATAGTATGCTTTATTATGGTTATTATCTGCAAATATAAATGTATACATATTTTGCTATTTATATTTATTATTCTTTTAATAAGCTTCATCATGACTATTTAATGCAATTGTATATTTTGCTAGTGTATATATATATTAAATAAATAATATATATATAGATGATGTGCGGGCTCATGCAAAGATGAGTATTTTAAGTATAGAGATAATTAATAATATATAGATATGCGCTTTATAGGTGGTTATGCAATTATTGAGCCTTATAAGTAATAATGACTCTATGATGTAAATGATATAATAGAATTCCATCTATGGGATCTTGAAAGATGTTTAATATCTAATATACTTATGAAATATATTTTAGTAGAATCATTCATAGGAGTGATAAGGATGAATCATGAAATGAATAATCCTTTGACAAGAATGAAATATTTATATCATCAATGATCTTATTGGATGTGTAATGAGGCTGGGATAAATTTTTTTTACGATTTTTCACAAATTGGTTACAATGCAACATGCACGTTAAGGTTAGCCCCTAGGGCAAAGCCCGTCTGAGTAACTCTAACCCGGAGATATACGCGGGTCAGATAGGGCAAGGTGTGAGCATTGGTCAGAGGATCTCAAAGGAAATTGCTGAATAAGAACTCTAACCACGAGATGCGCCGGAGAACGACGAGCATTCGGTTAGAGGATCCCTATCTAATGCAATATAGAAAATAGCTCAACACCAAGTATGTGCTACTCAATCCGTGATGGATACGAGGCGACCATATGGCGGAGACTTTAGGAAATTACAATGCAAAACAGAAATAGGCGGCAAGCCAGCCTCTTCCACTTATTCAGTGGGCAGTACAAACATTGAATTGGCAATAATATTAAAGTTGCTGACAGTACTACTGTTCAGCTTACAAAATGTATAATATGCCTGCAATATCAGTGAATTAGAAGTCTTTAAACCAAGCAATGTTAATTGAATCTTCCACAGTGTTTCCCAATACTTTTAACACCCACACAGCAGCTCAAACCATCCAAATTACAGACTGTTATGACAGTAACCAGGTCTGAAATGAACAATCAGCAACATAGAAGACCCATTGAAATGAACATAGCTCACCCAATTCTTAACCAATTGACTTCAAACGAAATGCAAATGCTCCCTATACTCAGTGCGCCCAAGAAAGACACAAGAAACAGACCCAAACTGCAGTATTTATTTTTCCACGAATTCCAATGCAAGGTACAATGGTACGGCCCAAGAGAAAGGGCGATTTTCTTCTAATAAATTCCACACTTGTTTAAAAAATCTGAAACTTGGCAAAACATGGCGCCTTGACTAGACAATTGATAATATGAAACACCCAGAATGCAATCTTTTTGTATTTTTGAGTTTTGAATGAAAACTTGCTACAGCTATGCAACATCAGCTACACTAAAACATGACAAGATGCTTGAACATCAACACTAAATGCAAGAGAACTCAACTACAATGCAAAACTACCAATAACCAGCTAACCTCTCAACTAGTTGCTGTCTTTCAAGCAAGAAGATGAGCCAATGCTAGGAGGTGTGCTTTCCTCGAAGCGAGTGCCTGAATCCAATCCAGCAGCATAACGGTGTAGTAGACAGAAGATGCCAAATGAAGAGTTGAGGCTTGATTAAATAGAAGTGAGAGAAACATCTAGAAGCTTCCAGAGGGCGCCCCAAAACCCTAATTTCGAATTCCACTTTTCCCTCCAAAAGAAGGCGTCCTTTTTCCTCCACAAAATATTTCACTTTTTTTAAAATAAACTTCATTTCTCAAAAGGGGCGTCCATTTCAAGGTCTCAAAATTTGACATTAAAAAATATAATTTATCACCTTCTGACGCCTAGACCCTCAA
>VDFB02052993.1:0-15875 GCA_007258455.2 Sequoia sempervirens
GGTGGATCAAACTTTGTCTTCAAACCATATCCAAAGGTAGGTACCACTAATTCACCTTTGGCAATCCTTTTCAAGTCTTGTAGGTTTTCCAACTTGATTATTTGTTTTATACACACTTGTATACTTAGAATTTACATATAATTGTCAATATTTCTTGCAAGCAATGTAAAAGAGCTTTTTATTATCTCTTTTTGAAATTCTATTAACATCAATTATGTGGACAATGTAAGCTACGGGCACCATCTTTGGAATCACTCGTCAAGAGTTTATTTATAGGTATTGTGTTTGGATATAGACAATATAAGGTACATATATGGTCACTGTGTTTTGAATCAATCAAGTGAATATACATATGGCCAATCTGAAAAAAAATTAATCGTGTTATGACAAACTATGATATTTGATAATAAGTTTGCAGTGTATAAATTCATAAGCTAATTTATAAGTCATCCAATTCACAACAAATAGCACAGTTCCAGAGATTGAAAATGATCTTATATGTGTGTGTGTGTTTTTTTTTTGTGCATGCATATGTTTTTGTGCTCGAGTTTTGTATAATCATTTTCCTGCTAGAGTTTTCTAGCATATGAGGTCTTCATGCATCTATAATCATTGGTGGCTCTTATTGCATTCATGCCAACAAAACCTGAGGTAACTATTGGGCCACTTGATTACAATAAGGAAGAAAGGAGTGTTCTAGCCAATAAGTCACGAGTTCATCCACCAAAGTTTGGGAACAGAGACTGACATAAACTAATTAATGAGGTTTGTTTTAATGCTGTTTTGAATTTAACATTTGAGCTTAATTATATGTTTTTGCAATTCATGTTTATGGTTTTGCATATAATTTAGTACAACCTCCACTTCTTTGTACTAATAGCTTAACTATTTTCTTGCATTATAGATTCATGAATATATGTTGAAAAAGGTGACTCTCGCACCTAAACTTAGTCCTATGACAAGCAACCAAGATGCCTCACAACCTCTACACCTGAGGTTGAAGACCACACAAATACAATTACAGTGACATTTGTAGAACATTTACAAGTACAAGAGATGGTTGGGGATGCACATGAATCACCTACACAACCAGGAGTTCCATCAGTCTATACAGTCCATGAAGTTGAAAAATATTTCCTTACAAACAACAGTCAAAGAAATTTTTACATTAGATCCTTTGAATTTTTGACATGCTTTGTTACAGTCACACTTCTATAGCGAGCAATCCCAACGATTTTGGGGAGAGACTTGAACCATGTCGTTGTCATGGTCATGCTCTAGTATTAGCACTCAATTACACACTGTACAAATATCAAACAAAATTATCAATTACATATTCATCAATTGGTCTGATCCAACAGTCCTATAGTTAAATGCGGTTTCATTGATTAATTGATTATTTATTTGTTCTATTAACATTTTGCTAAAACTTATGAAACACAACATATTAAAACATAACTATTCTATAACTTTGTGGCAGGAACTTCACTACCTTGCAGCTCTTGTTTACTTTGCAACTTTGCAAACAGCTGTTGCTGCCATGCTTTGGTAAGGGTTTGAACTCGAATCTTCACATTTTCAGCATGTTTCATGTCAATTTCTTGAGATATTCTGTAGGAAAACGTGTGGTAAGTTCTTCTTCATCACAGAACTGGGCATTGATCTCAGTATTCTCCGTTTTTGAAGCACTTTATAGCTTCCTTAGCTGTGGCCATGACACATTTCTGAAGTATTTTTATCTCTTGTTTTCATCTATGGATATCTTCTACATTTTGAGTCCGCCATTATTGACTTTGGTTAAGCCTTTGCACTGTGGGAGAGCCACGGACTTGGGTGCATTTTCACTAGTAAACAATTGGTAAGCTTCTCACTGTTTGAGCTCTTTGTATCATCTTTTGCTCTCTGCTGGTAAAAGATGAAAATGGTTTGATAAAAGCATAATAATGGAAGTATGTGATTCTTTTCTATATTCCATGAAAGAATAGTGTAATCTTTGTACATTTTCCTATATTGAAGGTCGTAGCCATCAATGGCTATTCTGGGTATTTCAACCTTCAATGGCTATTTTGGGTATTTCTTGTTCTCTTCTATTGTAAAACTCCACTGTAGACCGCAAGCTTAATACTTACAAGTACCAAAAAAATCAATGCCTTCATTTAACAAATAACAACAGAATGGTTTTAGAATGAAATAAAACACAACCAAAAGTGTCCCAGTCATGTATAGATTCCAAAATAATAAAACTCAATAAAATCATGGCGAGTGACTTACCTCAAGATTCTACACAAATTGACTCAAACTATCAACAATGTTGATGAGAAGAACAAAACAAAGTTCAAGCAGGAAAATATTATGCAATACTACCAAGGAATATTTTTAACAGATTTCAACAGTTCACATGCCCCATTCACAATAATATTATATATAGAAACAACCATAGATGAATCCACATAATCAATGCTTGTGATATTACTTTATTCCATGATGTTAATGCTCTTATCTATGTTAGTTATATTTAAAAGGGAATTTTATTATGCAAGGTTAAGAGATTATGTATATTGGAAGTTGTTCCCTCTATTTTCCAATGGTATTACCCATTTTTGAGTATTGAGACTATAGAAATCGCAAACAAATTACATTTCTGAAACCTAATGCAGAATGTATTAACTTTCATGTCAAACAAATCATGGTGATACTGATCATACCATTCACTTCCCAGAGTAACTATGCCACACAATTTAAGAGTCTACAAGAATAGATGAATACATTTGCCCCCAATAAAATCATAAATTATGCTTTTAAATGGATGAAAGAAAGAAATTTTAAAATGCTATGGATGAGAAGAAAATTACATGCTATGCATAAAATCTATTATTGCCATTCTCTTCATAATAAATATTCCATTCTTTAGATAATGTTGATATATATATATATATATATATATATACATACTTAGCTACGTAGGGTAAAGGATGCTGTAAAGTTAAAACCTAAATGTGCACATTATTGGGATTTTGGGAGTAATTTTCATTTTAATAAACATACTCTAAAACCATCATAAAAAAAAAAATTATTTTCAAACTGCAGCACGCCAAATTGGAGAAGTGAAAGGTCAATACCAGGGAGGAAGAGTTTGGGGAAGTGAAACCATAAAATGGATCTCCTGGCATGCACAAATTGCAGGATATGCACAAATGGATTTGTTTTAAATGCTTTAGAAAATTTCAAGAAAATTCAATATGCAGGTGTAAAGACAAATTCCATGGAATTTATCAGCAAAATGTAAAAATAATAACATAGACTAGGCACGTGAATGGTTTGATAGAATATGAAAAATCTGGGAGCATAGACAGGGCACATGAGCTGTTTGGAAGAATGTGTGGGGCATAGGATAGGTGCATGGGTTGTTTGACATAATTCCTCAAAGAAATGTGGTCTCACAGTCCGCTCTGCTTGAAGGATATGCACATAATTAATTTAATTTATTGAATAGGCTGTAGAAACTTTCAAGCAAATGCAATTGGCGAGTATTAAGCCATACTCCACAACATTTTCCAGCATCGTCCCTGCTTGTGTTGAAATGGGAGCTTTGGAACAGGTACTAACTGCACCATAAAAAATGGCAAGCATCTTGTCTTGTTTCTGCCTTTCCAAATTTAGAGGACAAGAAACTAAATTACCCGTTATTTCAATTTGAGAAAGCAAATTTAGAACTACCACAAATGCTTTGATATCATCTACTTTGTCGTTCCCTCTTATATAAGATTCAATGTTTTCTCTCAGCTAAAAACTTCGATCTTCTTCTATGTTTTTCATATTACAAGCTACCAGCAGAGATTTAGCAGATAAGCAACACCTTCCTTGCCATATGGGATAAGCGCTCAAAGCTTGAAAAGAGAATCAATACAAGCCAATAAACTAACTTGAAAATATCTTACACTCTAGCATCCAAAAAGAAATTCGGCCATATGCAGATCCCCCACCCCTTAAAAAAAAACTGAACTCCTAGCAAGTGACTTACATCAAGATTCTACACCAACTGTATCACATAGAAGCAATTGGTAGGTCTGCATTAGATTCCACAACCTTATTCAAAATAAAGTAAAAATATGTTTTGTGAAGTTTGTAAAATGGAATGATTTCCCATAGTTTTGTTTGTCATTTTAAGGTTGGGAAGGTTTCCACAATAGCACTTTAGAAACTTTTATAGTTGCTCTATATATTTCATATTTTTGAATAAAGGCATGTAGATATTTCGCGCACATTTTTGTAGATAAAAAAAGTTGTTTTCTCTCTGCCTCTGTGATTTAAAATCATAGTTAAAATGTGAGTATTTTTATTTCTGTTCTTTTAGTGTATTGAAGCGTTTGGTATTTGATTTGTGGCTAATAACCGTCAAGCAATAATAACTCCCAAAACGAGAAATGCTAATATTCTAACTATGTTCTGGCTAACATAACCTATAAATATCTACGAAGCACAACTCGAAAAAATAAAGTATATATAAGTATATAAGATTCTAAAATAATGAAACACAACTAAATAACCAAAAAACAAAACGGGCTTGGCCTCCCATTATATTAGAAATAATAAATCAAATAACAACAAATGCCAGTACACTAAAAAGAATAGAAATAAAATACTCAATATTTTAACTGTGATTTTAAATTCATAGAGGTAGAGAAAAACAACTTTTTTCTCATAGTGTAAAGCAAATATCTACACAGCTTTATTCATAAAATATGAAATATATAGAGCAACTATAAAAGTTTCTAAAGTATGTTGGGAAACTTTCCCAACTTAAAATGGCCAAAAAAACAAAACTATGGGAAACTGTCCCATTTACAACCACAAAAAATAGATTTTTTACTATTTTAACATCCTCCCTAAAATCTGATTTATGTGACAGCTTTCATTCCTAAAAGATTCTTCAATCTATTGAAATCTTCCTCTTTCAAAGGCTTTGTCAAAATGTCAGCAACTTGATCTTTGGACCTGCAATAAGAAAGTTTAATTTCATTATTTTTAACCAACTCCCTAATTAAATGAAACTTGATGTCTATGTGCTTGCTTCTCCCATGAAAGACTGGATTTTTAGAAAGTGCAATAGCTGATTGATTATCACAAAATATAACTGTTTCTTCCATTTGAGGCTGCAACAATGCTTCCAGCATTTTTCTTAACCAAACTATTTGACAACTTGCTGAAGTGGCTGCCACATATTCTGCTTCTGTTGAAGACAATGCAACAATGGGTTGTTTCTTTGAGGACCATGAAATTACACCTGAACCAAGATTAAAACTTATCTTGTAAAGGGCCCATTTTTAGTTAATTAAGAACCATAGCCATATGTACATGTTTCCTAAATAGAAGGTAAGATGTATTGTAGATGATAAATAGTGTAATTATGTGACAATATTTTTTACATTTTTTATTGACATTACCATGAAGGAGTTAGGACACATAAATTGTGAATATGTGTTGAAAGTGTAAGTGAAATTATTGTACAATTAAATCTTATTTCAGCTAGTATATTTATGTGATATTTGATTGTTGCTTATGGTTTCATTGGTAAAGTGCAGGAGAGAAAGAGTGCCACTACAAGAAAGGAAGACCAAGGGGAAAATCAAAAGAAATCTTCTTGAGGATATAAAGTTAATATGTTGATAGATTAAGAAGTGAAGGTTGATATTAAAGGTATAATTTATTTTGGTTTGTGAGAATATTTAATTATGTGAGTTAGGGGTTGGGAACCCTTACTCAAGTGTGAAACTCGGATGGATCTTTAAGTGGGTATTTAAAGAGGGTTGTTGGTCATCTTCCTTGGTTTGGATACAAAAATAAACCCCCTAGGGTCTACACCATAGTGGTAGGGGTCAAGTGGGCATGCAATAGGGTCCCAAGGACATGATTTGGCTACTAAAAAGTCCTCATAATGAAGAGTGACGAATTTTGAGGAGAGGATGGAGAGGTGAAAATATTTGGGGTTGTCCAAGTGCATGTGGCCTCTTTAATGAGAAAAGACTCTCATTGAAGAAGGGAGGTACACTCCACACCCCCCCATCCAAAAAGTTGCAAGTTGAATCTCCTATATAGTGGGAGAGGAAGAATGAGTGGGGTGCTACCCACTTCTCCTCTTGGAGAACTTGAGTAAAGACAGTGATCAAGGAGGCTCAACTTGGAGAGGAAGGATGGATAGAAGAGTTGAATCCCTTCACCTAAAGAAAATAGATAAGTTTACCTTTACTTCCATTTTTCCCTTTGATTAATTGTTGTAAGAAGGTGGTATGTTGCATGGGTTATGGTTGAAACAAAGAGTAGAGAACTTAGATACATGAAGTTTGAATGTTTATGTTATCCTCATTTCTTTGTAAAATAAAGTTTAAAAGAACTCCATGCATCATCTTGGAGCTAAGAAAAATTCGTTGCTCGGGGGTATGGCTAGAGCCCACGAGGCTCCATGACGCCATTATGGTAGGGTGGAGAGCAAGTCTGGTTCAATTTTAAGTCATTCATTGTTTTCCTTAAAATTAGTTGAGACATGGTAGGCTAGTGTTTTTTATCATTTAGTTGTAACAAGAAAGAGAATGGAACAAAAAAGAAGCCAAGTCTGCATTATTTTGTAGGGTATCCATCTTATTTCTAAGTATTGGATGATAGAAAAAGTTTATTATATTGCAAATGCAAACACAAAAAAAAGAAAAGAAAGAAAATTTTGAAAATGAAAATCCAAGTTGTTTGTATTAAAGCTCTTTCTGTTTATGGTACATTTCCCGATAACCTCTTGTTATGAAAGTGAAATCACCTTGTTTGTATTAAAGCTCTTTCTGTTTATGAACTGCATTTCTGATAACCTCTTGTTAGGCTAAAGGAAAAACAAAGATTTTAGATTATCATGTTCATCATGTCAAACGACACTGGGAGAACAATTTAATATCACTACGGAAAGAATGTACTCATTTTATTTATTGCAATGAAACTAAGTTCATTGAATTTTGTTGTGAATATTGAACTAGAAAGGTTGCACTAAAGAATCTGTTGTAATCTGCTGATTTCAAAATCCTTTAGTCATAAGGAAAGCTAGAAATTTAAGGAGGAAAAATTTTCAAGTTCTGAATGAAAACAAAACTGAAAATTGGCGTGTTCTTGGATATATCCTACCTTAAGCTAACAGAATAATTTTGTACTACAATTGTTGTATTGAGTCGTTTCTCATTAATATAACACATGTAAATAAATCAGAAGCATTTTATGAATCATATATATAATTCTCTTTATATATGAAACGAAAATAAAGAAGAAAGAATCTATTTCCATGAGAAATATATGGATCTGTATATTTTATAAACCTGTAAACTAAAGTGCACTAATTCAGGAATTCCAAGATGTTATGAATCTGATATTTAGCTAGCTTTTAAGGAGTATGTGGAGTGCTCATAAGCTTTTTAACAAAAAAAAAAAAAAAAAGATAGATTGAAACTGAAGGGGTGGAGAAAGTGCAGCCGGGCCACCCTGTAGTCACGCCACCCCTAGGGGGTGGTTGCGACCTCACCAGAGGAGGGCTGCGACCTTCTCACTCTAGGGCAGTAGGCCCATATGAGTCCTTCCATGCATAATGCTGCTAAACCCAAACGGACTGAAAATACGGCATATGATAAGCAAGATCTGCTCTTCCATTTAACAAGATAAAATGGACTACAGTGGAAAACAAAATATATATAACTGTGAGGCGGTAGCCAAATAGAAAGTACTCTTTTCGAAGGAAGAGACTGTTAAATAACAAGGGTAAACCCAACAGAGAACTCTGCTACAACCAAGCGTTACATCCTCCATTAGCTGGAATAGATAGATGTGCAGTAACAAGGAGGCATGTTAGCCTTGACCTGCAGTAAAAGAGGGAGAGAGCCTTTTCTTAGCTTGGTCGCCACTATAATCAGTCAGTGAAATCCCTTGTTTCACCTCGATTTAGCATAGGCGTCAGAGTTTGTAACCTATCCTGGAGCTAAATTAGAAGAATCACAGTCAAAGAACACTAATCTATTTCGGTATCATGCCATTAATGTTGTCACCAAATCGTCCACTCAATTGTCTTCTGATTTGTGAGAGGATTGGAAGATATATTTCAGTCTTGGATGACGTATCTGTTGCTAGGCGAATGAGACTAGTTGGAATAAATGCTTTCTAGCATAAAATCCGTTGCTGGTTAAGATCACCTCACCCTGGCCTGCAGCCGCTTGGATCACCCTAGATTATTCTAGCTCCATTATTAAATTTATTGGTAGGATAATGATTAAGTTTGACAAACGAATCTTACCTCAACCAGATCCTGTCAGATGTCATTAATGTGTGTCTATCGAGATCAGATGGCGATAAAGAAGTGAAATCAAATCAAATACCTCAACCACGTATTTAGCTTGAACTCAAGTGGGTACTCTGTAATCCTACCTGCCCATATTTATTTCTACTGTCAATCTACAACTACCTTTCTGCACAACGCTATTGAAATGAAGAAAAGTGGAGTTTTCTGCAGAGGTGGGTGGCGTAAGATCTTTTGTAATCAAGAGTTAGATCTGATAGTCCACACCTATTGATATTATAATAGCCACCTACCTTTCTCCTTGTCCACGACAATTTTAATTACAGGGAAGTCAAGACGTCAACTGTATTGTTGGCAATAAATTTTATCTCAGCTAGAGAAACGTAAGTTATAAAGACAGTGAGTACTATTGTGACTATCTTTGATATGAAATATTGTTTTACCACATCACAAAATTTAATCAATATTATATATTATATATCAATGAACTCTATCATAACGTTCCTTATAAAATTAGAATTTTCATCTCCCCTTGCCGTAATCAAGGCGTACTCCATCAGTTGCTGATAATGGCGTCCATCCTATCCACTGTCTCTTGCAATGACCTTCGATTTCCACATTTCTGACATAATCTTCACCATATTCAAGATGTATTTATCATCATCAGATTACTATAATTGGATAAGGGAAATTTGCAGTTACTATTATGCGTTAAGAGATTAAAAAGGAAATTTTCAGTTATTATAAGTGTATAAACATCAAGATGTATTAATTATTATCGAATGAAAGTGATTGTTTACACAGTAAATGTAATTTGTGATTAAAGTATAAATGCTACCGGTAACAGGGGCATCTAAATTACCGAAGGTGTATGTAATAATTCAAAACTTTAATGTGAGATATAGTAGTAATTTTAGTATTTGAGGGTATGTGACTATTATTGGAAAATAATATAATTATCTTGGAGTGAAACTTTATGTCAATATTGTTAGTTATTCTAAATAGCTGGCACTATTTTAACAGGCAGTTAGAGACGTTAAGGGAGAAACTCTGTTAATTTTAATTTTAATATTAATATCAGTAGTAACATAATCTCATGGTTAAATTTATGTACGAGAAACAAAAGATCATCAATCTAATCACACCTTAATTATAAAAAAACAATAATATTAATAAATAGTAATGAATCAACGATAATATTTAGTCATCAAAATAGTAGATTTACAGCGAATCGTTAGCGCTGTTCCATTTATTTTGGCGTTTCCTCTGGTTAAGGAATGATTTAAGGCCATGGTAATAAGCTAGAAAAAAAAAGAGAAGATAAGTTTCCTTAAGATTATATGTACTCTCCATGTTCAAAGATCCCTTAAATAAAGGAAGGGAGAAGATATGCTTTTATTCTTTCTAAAGAAAAGACAACACACTAATCAGAGTAAAAAGTATATGTAAGGTTTAAAATAATAAAGATTATGAATTCAAAAGAAATGAATTTCTTTTAGTTTATTTTAAGTTTCTTTTGAGTAAGATAGAACATATAGGTAATATATTTGGAAGTGATAATTATTATTGTTATAATTTTAATTACTTTTAAAGTGAATAGTGTATATATGTTTATAGAAGAGTATAATAATAAAAAAAAGAGAATAGATAAATAAATATATATTAATAAATTAAAGACAAATATACCTGCAGGGGTTAAGGTCAATGAGTAAACACTTGTGAGTTTGAATGGATAATAAGGTTAATGAGAAACACTGTGAGTTTGAATAGATATTAAAGTCAATGAGCAAACACTTGTGAGTTTGAATGGATATTAATAATTAGTGTTGTTATGATAATTAATTATATAAATGTATCTATTAATCATTAATATTAACATTTAAAAAGAATGTCATAATTTTAATTAATGGCATTGACAATTGAGTCAGAAGTAACAATTGATATCAACGACTGTTCTTAAGCTTGCATGGAGAAATAAATATAAAATAAATGTGAACATAGTAATATGTGATAAGTCCTTATGTGAGTGTTTTGTAACACTTTTAAGAAAAAAAAATTGTTGGGTTTTATTTACGAGTTTATTTTGGGCGCACACATACCCAAAAGTACTTTTCTATCATCTTGATTTCCAGCCCAATCACTATCTGTATAACCAGTTAACTTCAAATCATTCTTCTTTTCATAAAAAATTCCATGATTTGTTGTCCCTTTCACATACCTTAGTATTCTTTTACCTGCTTGTAGATGTGTATCATGTGGATCCTCCATAAATCTGCTTATCAAGCTTACTGCATACATGATATCTGGTCTTGTTGCAGTTAAATACATTAAACTTCCAACCAAACTTTTATACAAAGTAGAATCTACTTTTTTGCTTTCATCCTTTTTGCTCAACTTCATACCCATGGCAATAGGTGTAATTGCTGATTTACTATTTTCCATTTTAAACCTTTTCAAAATATCATTTGCATACTTTTCTTGTGAAATAAAAATCCCATCACTATTTTGAGTTACTTCAATACCAAGATAATAATGCAACAAACCAAGATCAGTCATCTCAAATTCACCCTTCATTTCCATTGAAAAATCTCTAAGCATGTTTTCATTATTTCCAGTATAAAGCAAATCATCAACATAAATGCAAACTATCATAACATCTCTTTGCTGATTTTGTTTTAAGAATAAGGTGGGCTCATAAGGGCATTTTTCAAAACCATTTTTCAAAAAATATGATTCAATCCTTTCATACCAAACTCTAGGTGCCTGTTTTAAACCATACAAAGCTTTCTTTAGTTTGAGCACTTTACCTTTTTCACCATTAATCTCATAACCAGGTGGTTGCTCAATGTAAATTTCTTCCTCCAATACACCATTCAAAAATGCTGATTTTACATCCATATGAAAAAGTTTCCAACCCTTTTGAGCTGCAAGAGCTAAAATCATACGAATAGTATCCATTCTAGCAACAGGTGCAAAAACTTCATTATAATCAATACCTGATTTTTGTTTGTAGCCCTTCACTACCAACCTGGCCTTGTATTTATTCACTTTACCTTGCTCATTGTACTTTGTTTTATACACCCACTTTACTCCAATTGGCTTCTTATGCTCAAGAAGATCTGCAATTTCCCAAGTTTGATTATTTTCTATGGCTGCAATTTCTTCATTCATAGCTTTAATCCATTTATCATCATTTATAGCTTCTTCAAAAGTAATAGGATCACTATCAGCAAAAAATGCAAAATGACAAGTATCTTCATTTACCTCTGATGTTTCTTGATTTATGTCAGACAAGCTCCTTATTTTCTGCCACCTTTTTGGAGATACAGAGGTGGATGATGAAACATTACCATGACTAGGTGGAGATGAAGAAGAAATTCTTCTTAATGCTGATTGTTGAATGCTACTACTAGCTCTTGTGTTTGCAACTTCATCTTGAATATTAACTTGCTGATATTTCTCTTTCAGATTCCAACTCCACTCCTGATCTTCAATAAACTTTGCATCTCTACTTATCACCAACTTCTTTGTCTCAGGATTGTACAACCTATATGCTTTAGATTCTTCACTGTACCCAACAAAGATACATTTTTCTGCCTTATCATCCAATTTACTTCTAAGTGCATCTGGAACATGAGAATAAGCAATACAACCAAAAATTCTTAGATGATCTACCCGAGGTTTGTATCCTCCCCATGCTTCTTCTGGTGTCATGCCCCAAACTGAATTTGTAGGACATCTATTCAAAATATAACCTGCACAACAAACTGCTTCTGCCCAAAAATCTTTTGGTAAACTCTTAACTTTAAGCATACTCCTTACCATATTTAAAATTGTTCTATTTTTCCTCTCAGCTACACCATTTTGCTGCGGTGTATACCTTGTTGTTAGCTGCCTTTTTATGCCATTTTCAATACAAAAATTATGAAAATCATGAGAAATATACTCTCCACCCCTATCAGTCCTTAAAATTCTGAGAAAATAACCACTTTGCTTTTCAACTGATTCTTTAAATTCTCTGAATTTCTTGAAAGTATCTGATTTATTTTTCAAAGGATACACCCAAAGTTTTCTACTGTAGTCATCAATAAAGGTCAAAAAATATCTCATACCAGATAATGAAGCAACCTCAATTGGACCACATAGATCTGAATGAACTAGCTCCAATGGCTCTGAAGCTCTCCAGGAATCCCTTATTGGAAAGGGTTCTCTATGATGCTTTCCAACAATACAACCTTCACATTCTTCATCTGGTTTTTGGATAAGTGGTAAACCTGTTACCATGTTCTTTTTATGCAAAAGATTTAGTCCACCAAAATTCAAATGACCAAATCTAAGATGCCATAACCACTGTGTATCTTTTACAAGAGCACTGAAACTTAAATGCATATTGTTTCTGATACTAAGAGAAAACATCCTATTAGCAGTCATGGGTATTTTGGTTATCATCTGGTTTTTACCATCAACAATAATGCATGAGTCCTTTTCAAATTTGACAGTGTGGCCTTTTTGTACAAGTTGACCTACACTTAACAAATTATGCTTTAAACCCGGTACATAAAAAACATCACCAATATATATTTTCTCACCTTGTTTTGTTGTGATTAATATCCTCCCTTTCCCCATGACTGATGCAATTGTATCATTTCCCATATTTACTTCAGATTTGATGGACTCATCCAAATTCTGAAACAGCTCTTTGTGTCCTGTCATATGATTGTTGCAACCACTATCAACATACCATTTGTCATCATTTACTTCCTCCTTTGTGCTGCATGTTAGCAAAACATATCCTTCTTTCCCTTCACCTTCATTTGCATATTGGGCTTCTTGTTTACTTTCATCTGCAATCTTTTTTCTACATTCAGCTGCAATATGTCCATACTTTTGACAATAATAACATTGAATAGATGATTTATCATACCTCTGAAAACCTCTACCTCTTTGCTGAAAATTTGCTTTGCCTCTACCTCTTGCTTGAGTGTAACTACAATTTTCTTCATCACTTCTATTACTTCTTTGACCTCTGCCTCTTTGTTGAAAACGTCCTCCTCTTCCTCTTGAATTTTTACCTCTTCCTCTTTGTGTTGAAGATGATTCTGGTGCAACTTCTTTTTCTTTCAATGATACTTTTCTTTTTAAAGCTTTCTCAAGTGGCTCCTTTGCTGATTTATTTAATCTTTGTTCATGTGTGTATAATGAACCCATAAGCTCATCTATAGATAAAGTGGTTAGATCTTTTGATTGTTCAATAGCTATAACTACATAATCATATTTTGTAGGAAAACTTCTTAAAATATTTTCAACAATTTTTTGATCATTCATAACCTCACCATTTATTTTCATCTGATTAACTATCCCCATTGTGCGAGTAATGTAATCTCCTAAATTCTTATAATCTAACATTTGTAAAATTTCAAAATCTTTTCTAAGCATTTGTAAACGAACTGCTCTTACTCTTTCTGTACCTTGAAATGATTGTGCAAGAAGATCCCAAGCTTCTTTTGCTATTGAAATAGCTGTAACTCTTGGAAGGAGAGTCTCATCAAGACCCTTCACAATAAACAATAATGCTTTCTGATCTTTTTTCTGATTATTCTCCAGTAAATTCCTTTCATTTTGTGTGAGTGCTGCCAATGCTGGTGCATCTGTCGGTTCTAAATATCCATTCTGGACAAGGTCCCATAGCTCCTATGATCTAAACAAAATCTTCATTTGAAAACTCCAAATGTTACTTTCCCGTGAACTAGGTTTAGATTCCACAACCTTTGCTAGCACCCACTCTTCCTGCCACCTAAATTGGGAGCTTTGCAACTGGGTATGAACATCCATCAAATCATAAAAAATGCAATTATGTTGTTTGATGTTGTAGTTGCAACTGCGCTGGAAGATATGTATGCAAAATGTGGACGCACAAACAAGGCTCCCCAACTATTTTTGCCAGATGCCTCCAAGAAAAAGTGTCCTCATGGATTGCAACCTTTTTTTTTTTATATGCCCCCAAAATGGATTTTTATTTTTGAGGTTCTAAAAACTTTCCAGCTAATAGGGGAAAGGGGCCCATAGTGGAGCATGGTCCAATAGTGGGGATAGAAGTAGTCCTTAGTGGACCCCATAGTGGAGCACCTTAATATTCAATTGTAAAACACTTTTTATCCATAAAATACACAAATTGACAAGTCATGTGATGCCACATCAGTGCACCAATAAAACATGACTTAGTGCACCACTATTGGGTCTCACTTTTTTTTGGGTCCTTTTTGGATGCCTCAACAAAAATCATGCTGATGTGGCATCACATTTGATGATGACCCTAAAACAAAATATACAAGCACGTGAGTTGCCAAATAAACTATTGTACAAAATTGAGAGTAATTTGAAATTTTCACATAGGATTTTAGTAAGGTGAAAATATATTACTTTTTAGTAAAAAAAAAATTTCTCTCTTTGATTGAAATGCTGTGTCAATTTCTGAAACAATATTTAACTAGGTGAGCTATATTGATATTAACTCTTAGGAATCACAATACCCCAGTTGAAGAGAAAACGACAATGAATGGTGTTTATTAGAGATCTTCTAGAGCAAGCAAGAACAACTAATTTTTCCTTACTATACTATACTATGTGTGGTCAACGTGACTGTCATTTGGAAATGCTCTAGCTTATAGAGCCTCAAAGGTGTACTTGGAGCTAATTAAAAAGTAACAAAAACATTAGTTGGCATTGTCATGGTACTTTGGTTATCACCTAAGAATGACAGAACAATTACAAAAGAATAGTATGTTTGAGGCTAAGAACTCTTAGTATCTTAATTTTGAATTGGCTTTTCAAATGAATTGTTCCCCAGCACATTTTTTTTTAACTTTTGTTTTTAATACAAGATTATCTATAAAATTTATATCAGTCTAGCTTGTATGCTACTTATTTCTGACATTCTTCATGAAAATTTGACATGTTAGTAATAGTATCATTAGCATCCTTCATTAATTCTCAGAAAACTTCTTACTTCCACAACTTTGGCAGAATTGTATTATCACATAGACCTTTTCACTCTTTTTCCAATTACAAATACACTCTCTACTGGATGACTGGAATGAAAAATATACACAGTCTACCTCCTTTCTTGACCTTTGGATGTTTTGGCATTGTTTCTTGCAAGCTGAACTCACTGACTTTTCTAAAAGCTTCCAAATGGCTCCAAGAGCATAATTGGCTCATAACAAAAAGTACACTTTGAAAACAATTCCAAATGTCCTTACCTTATATTTGGACTATTTTCTATTTTTTCATGTTCCTTTTCCATCAGAAGAGAAAAGAAGACAAATGACGAAGATCAAAAGCTAGCATGATTCACCTTTAGCTATCATAAGAAGAAACCCAATCATTCACATGTTTCAGGATCAGTCAAGAAGCAACTATAAACAAATGTGAATCCACCTTACATGTTACCTCTTTGTTTCATTTTCAATGCTGTTGGTGCATTGGTTTCATCCCACCTGTAGATCTAAGACATTTGAGATTCTGATGGTTATAAAGATTTACTATTAGGAGGCTTTTT